>JABASP010000900.1:0-38151 GCA_019776565.1 Sminthurinus signatus | reverse complement strand
TATTTTATGGTGATGCTCGATTAACGAAATGGTCTCGATAAATATTATTATTTAAATATATATTATGTACAAAGTACATATATATATTATTATTATTAAATTTTAATTTTATGCATGAATTTTCGTGTCAATACATACTCCATTCTCCATACTCCATACTCCAACTCTTCTATGTGTACACTCTTTACTCACTCTCAGACTTATTTACAAATATGCTCTGCACGTATCTCATTGTGTTATAGTTTATACTGACAACTAACAGAGAAACTTACAAGCCACAAGTGTTTTTATGCACTTTGTAGTATTCTGTATACAATTAACATGAGTATATATTGAGTATTGAGAATTGAGTATCTTTAACTAAAAACTAAAGGGTAAGGATACAAATTACAAATTGTATTTTTAAATATGAATTCATACTGATGAAAAATAATACTTGAAACATCCTGATACTTTAAACTATGCACATTGTGAGGCCATACTACTTTTTTTTTTTTCATATTTTGTACTTTCATAGTTTTTCCAGTAATATAATATGTAATATCTGTATTATGGCCTCAAGGTTATGGAATATGGAATTGCTCTTCTTTTTATTTATTTTTTTTGTAATGAGGTTTTGACATTTGGACATTTGACATTTGACAGTCCAAAAAAATAATAGTTGTAACCTGTTGTATGCAAAATAATTATTAATGAATAGGGAAAGAGAGAAATAAATGGGTATTGGCAATTTGTCTAAAGACAAAAGTCTCAACCTTTAGATCAAGAATCAAGATGTAGATGGTAGAAATTCCTCTCACACATGATAATCTTTTCAAGTATGTGTTGTGTGTTGTGTATTATGTAGCTGGCTGGCTTTGCTGGTGGCTCTTCAAATCTAAAAAATCTTTCTGTGGTTTTGTGTTCTGTCACACTATGTTTTTATATGTATAAATATGTACGATGTACGGGCATTCTAAACTCTAAGCCAAGACGTTTAAGGTTTAAGTTACAAGTCTGGTTTTGACAGAGTAACGTGTTTCATTTTTTCTACCTTGGTCTTCTTCTTATTGTACGTCTTGTTGGTTTTATTATTATGAATTTCTTCTTGTTCGTCGTGTGTCAACTTTTCTTATCTAATCTTGAGGAAAAAAGAGGATGATGAAAAGAGCGGGTAGATAGGAGATCTAGATATGCACAATGTACAATGTACATACTCAGGGTTATTATTATTATGTGCATCTTGTTATTGTCTTATGGAGGAAGATTTATTAGATAATACCAGCGTACACTCACCAAAGGGTAATTTGGAAACATGTAAATGCTCTTTAATCGACATTCGACAGTTCTGAGTCCTTACGTCACATTCCCATCACAGGTGACAATCCCAATGTAAGAAAGATTTGAAATTTGAAGAGGGATGAGAAAACAGAGAACAGACTATTAGAATCAGGCATTTTGATCATAAATATGCATCGTGATATTGTCAAATACTTGAGAGTTTGGAGTTTAGACGAAAAAAAATGTTCATGTTTGAAATGAAAATACGTCGAAAGTTGAAAGTCGGAGGAATTTGATAATGGAAGTGAAAATGTACAAGTTCTCTTTGTACTTTTGCGATGAATCTAAAATGTCTTGAATCTTGAATCCAAAGTCCAAAGTAATTCAAGACATCAAGATTCAACTATACAAAATGTCATATTGATACGAGATACTGTGACAATTAGCGGTTCCTGAACTGAACACACAAGTACCACGTTATTTCATTTGTATCAAGTATTAAGTATTTTGTACTTGTGAAATTTGAAAAAAATGGACAATAGCTATTCTCGGGTTTCGTTAGTCGTCGTTGTCATTGTCATTTTCGTCGTCAGTCGTCACGGCATCTGCTTCTTGCTTCTCGGGGATGAATATCATAAAATAGAGTAGCTAGAGACTTGAGTACAAAGTCCAGTTGCAGTTGGAAGAAGAAAAAATTGCCAAGTCGGCTAGATTTCTGTCTACGTAATAAATATCTTTTATATTTTAGTATTGAGAATTAAGATTGAATGTAGTGAACACTGAACACTGATTTTGTACTTTTTCATGACCCCGTGATCAATAACAATAATAATATTAAATATGATGTTTTAACATACATAATACACGAGTCGTTAGTTTCTTTAGTTAGCTCGTTCTAGTTTCTAGATTTTTTTCTGTTTGTAATATGAATATGAATATTTTCAACTGTATAAAGTATAAACGATATTATAGTTATTTAACAAGCTTGTTTATCCATCAAACATAATATGTACAATATATCCATGATATTACGTTCTGTTCTGATTTATTGCATTAAGGTTGTATGTTGTATGAATGTTGATTTCAAATGAGAAAGATGACATCATCTCTTGATTTACTTGTACATTTTTAATTTTCCTTTTACACATAAATAGTACTTCATAACAACTTAGAATTTATAATCTTTGCCGAATCAAATATCAGTCTCGAATTTTCAAGCAGTTTAAAGTATAAACAAATGACGAGTACAAACAAGCAGACTGCAGAAAGTTGAGTCAATGTTCAATGTTCAGATTTTATATTTGATTGAACATGATGAATGTAATTCTAGTTGACTAAAAAAAACTGGATATAAATATGGAAGGATTGGCAATGGATTAAATTCGGATTAAATTACTATAAACCTTTAGGTGAATTTAACCTCAGTTGGTTACACGTTATACGTTATACATCACACATTACGTAGCCGTTTTAAAAACTTGGTTTGTACTTATTATTAATGTGAGATGAGGAAATACTGAACACATTTCCTATTTGCTTCTACGCATACTAATCCTGAACGTGTGTTCTCCGCGTATTAATTTCAACAGTGATTATTTCCATCCATGGATGTAACTTTGATGATTTGATGATTCATGATTCATACAATAAAACTACCAACAAAATGAGCATTTAAAAACAATTTAAAGATATTGGGAATTGGGATATTGAATACATTTTTATAATATTTAAAGCTTACGATTATGATTTTCATCCTTTTTATCGTAAGATGTAACATGTAAAAGTTAAGTTGGAACTTATTACTCATTACTCATACTTTTCAAAAAATAATGGGCATTGTGAATCGGATTCACAATTAATATTGCACAGACGTGCATGTCTTATGTCTTTTTCCTCATTTTATCAAAATCACTTGTCTCGTGTCTTGTGTTTCCCAAGTGCGGAAAATATAATGTATAATGAACGTTGAACATAGAAATTCATAACGCACCACTTTATAATAAAAATATTATTTCTACTTTCTACGGTTATGCTGTTAGCTGTTATTAGTTATTAGAGTAGCTTGTAAATAGTAAATGTGTTGAGTGGTTTTAAGTTTTGAGTTTTGAGTAAAATATACCTTTTGTGCTATAAAATAGAAAAAAATTAATAAGTAAGCACAGGTCTAATGCCTAATGCTATAAATATATTCCTACGGTGCGGTGCGGTGTTAAAATATTACAGGTAGTAGTAGACTAATGTAAAATGTAAGACTGTAGACTCGTAAAAGGCAACCAAGCATAGAGTATAGACTATAGACATGCGTTGGGTTTTTGGTTCGGTATACAATATAAAGTATAAAGTATGAACATGAAAATAACGGGAATGATGGTTCACGGTTTGGTTTGGTTTACGTCTAAACATGTAGATTGTAGATTCTATGATATACAATATACAATGTACAACATAATAATACTAATAATATAGAACCCACTTCCACACTTCCACTAAACTACACACGCATTCCAAATTCCGATGGCTGACTGAGAATTAATAATGAGTGTGCATCCAGTATACTTGATACAGGTGTAATGCATGTTTATTTTGTATATATGTTTTCATGTATGAATTCATCTATCCACAAAATATTTATTGCTTGAAAACTCATAATGTTTAGAGTGCAGAGTGTGGAATAGAATAGATGCAATATACAATACAGAATACAGTGTGCGTTTTATACAGTATTGAAACGTGAAAGTACAATGTAAGGATTACAGATTACAGATCCATGTACAATTTACAAATGTACAATGTACAACCAGCCATCAAAATTCAAGTATGAGGATTTGGAGCTGTAATGAAACTGTAATAGGTAATAGATAGTACAATGTAGAATGTAGGTGGGTATGAAAAGGCTCATTTCTTATAATTTCTTCCATTAATCCATTGTCACAATACTGGTAATGGTTGCATTCAATGTTCAGTGTTCAATGGTATGTTCTGGTATGACTGCCATGTCATGTCGCCGTATGGTATGTCTGTTTCTGCATTACTGACAGTACATTCTACATTTGAAAAAACAAGCAGGTGCATTTATTACATAATTTGTATGATGATATAATAGTGCTTTGGCTGTTGAAAGGATTTATTATTATGATTACTAGTATTATTATTATTATTAGGATTATTATTAGGATTTTTGTGTGTACATGAGAAGAAGAAGATGAAATGAAGATGGGTTTTGAATTTTGAATAATGCTTAAATTTAATTTGACTGTGGTTGTGATTAATCCACAAGTTTTGTCGCTTGAATTAACATTCGCACACGTTCTTTTCTAGAGTCTCTAGTATTTTTACAGTAGGTTGAGTTAGTGTAAAGAAATGTGGAAAAGAAGATTAGGTACTATTTACTATTTTACTTCTGGATTCATCACCATCATTATTTACTATTTACTGTTTATATAATTTAAACTTTAAACAGTGTTCAATGATTTGACCGAGTACTTAGTACAAAGTACAAAGTTCTTTTCAACTATTTCTAATTATTGTTAATTCTAAACATGGCTTAATTTATACAATATACACCTTTACCTTTTGGAAATTTTCACATAAATACTTTTTATAGGGTTTCCTTGCATGTTACGGTATGAAATTTGGATTGTGCTAAAGTTTTATGCAGTTGGATAGTTTGTTTCAGTGAATTTCGAATACATTTATGTAAAATGTACAGTGAATAACTTTAAATTTTCTAGAATCTAAAACTACCATAGAATTTAGAACTTAGATGCACTTTACTGGTTCAATAGTGTGTACAGTGTACAGTGTACAATGTACAGAGCAAATTTGTCTAATATCTAATGTTTCATGAGAAAAAGGGAAATGGGAAATGGAGCCAAATAGAGTAAACACTATTGTAGTTTGAATCTCGAAACTCCAAATCTAGGCTAATTGATTGAATTTATATGTGCACAAAATAATTTTCATTTTATTGTTCTTTGAAAATACAGAGTAGAGTGTAGAAAAGGAACAGCAGAGACAAAGAGAGAGAGAGAGAAAGAGAGAAGATTCGTCATGTATGTACAATGTACAATGAACGCCAACACCATTGGCATTGTCATTATTCTTTTGGAATAAAGTATAATGTATCTATTATACTCTGTTACACAATGGAAAGAAGTATAGACATTAGGGCACAAATGCGTAATTCCATTAATAATATTATGCGATTCAAAGTATTATTTATTCATGATGAACTTGTTGAAAGTTGAAATGTACATTTTACATGTAACATATATAAAATGTAAAAGGTCTGGATAGGTCGATTTTCTATTTCATGATTTCACCCATCCATCCATCTACTGTAATAAATACAAATTGATACTGTAGAAATGAGCCAGCTCCTGTGTACATTGTACAATATAGAATATACAAAAGGGAATACAGTGCATATTATTTATATTACAGTTTTGGTTTCTATGTGAAGGACACAAGAGAAAGGGAAATGTATTTACTATATTAGAGATATTAATGTAATATTAAGAGAGAGATTTTCCATAGATGTTCATACACAAATATGTAATATGTAATCAAGTTTAAACTCAATTATATTTTGATGATGGTTTCTCTCCATCAATTATGATTTACCATTTAAATGTACTGCTCCTTCTGAATCTGAATTTGAATCTGCTCTCCTTTCTCTTTTTAGTTTTAACTTCTACATTAATTATGTAAGCATAATAATTTTATGCACAGTGCACAGATATTTACAAATAAATGAGCGGCTGAATTCAAAACAAGAAAAGAGAGAAGTCGGAACTTCATAGTTGGCATTTTTCTTGAACCCGGAAACAAATATTGCACATACTGAATACTGACTGTATTGACTCGATTTGTCTTAAATGAGAATCCAAATTCCGAGGGCAGTAATATTAAATATTGTTTGTACAGGGTACAGTGTAAACAGTTCAGTTGTGTAAGAATAATAAAAATGACAAGACATTTTAATTCGATTAAAATTTCCCGACTTGCTGGAGAAAGAAAGAAAGAAAAAACCGTCTGGAATCTGGAAGGTTTCTATTTTTGGATTTTCAATTATTCTCCATTATTTGAAAAGACAGAATATAGAATTTCATGAACTGATTGTGTAGGTTGATGAATGTACAATGTAAAATAACTAAATAAATAAATCTGATCAGTCCGGTCATGAAATCATGATGGACCTTTGTATTTCATCATTGTTGTTTATTTTTGTTGAGGTTTTTTTTCTCCTTTCTCTTCCTTTGGTACTGAAAACTGACTCCATATGGGAAAATAATCTGGTGATAGAAGATAAAAGACATGAGATATAAAGTAAACTTGACATGGGAAGATGTACAGTTTTTCTATTTGTGTGTGTGAGAGTGTGTGTTTTGCTTGGTTTATTTTGGAATTTAAATTCGAATTTCATCATCGTAGCTCGTAGCTCGTTGCTCGTTGCTCGTTGTCATGCTAAAAGATGAGCTAGAGTTTGAAGTACACTGTGCAAATTTGGAATTCGGGATAGAAATGGAATTGAATGCTGAATGCTAAGTGGGATGGAGTTGAGATGCGAATTTGATGGCTTGCCTCTAGATTCTAGACTGTAGGCTGTAGACTAATTATGATTACCCGGGTAGCACTGTTATGTCACTCCTTTCAATTCCATTAGTAGGCTCAAACTTGAATGAATTTAACATTAGGGAATTGGGAATTTAAATCTTCTCTCTCTGGAGTTCTGGAGTACAGAGAAGAGATTTCTTACAGTTTGTAGTTCCGACTTTCATGTACTATTTAAAATTTACTACATGTTTAGTAGTTTAAGCATGCATGTGCACGTGTAGTTTTGTAGATATGTGCAACGTGCAACGTGAACTTTACACATGTATGCAAAGCTTTTTGTTTATGTCCGACTTGGATTTGTTCCTACTGAATTCATAATGTGCTTCTAGTCTGAAAGCTGGAAGTTGGAAGCACATTAACGTTGGTGGAAATATTACTGTACATTACTTAAATACTAATACAAATACGACTACGACTACGAAAAAGGTTCACTTATCCGAATCTTTTTTTTTCTTCTCTCCATCATCCTCCGTCCTACTTGCATTCATTTATTTCTGTCTATCTATCTGTCTATATTTGGCCGGTTTTCGGACGCCATTCCATTCGTCATTACGCAAAGTGTTTCCATGAATAAATTTATATGCTCAATGCTCACAGTTTGCATACAGCATACAGCATAATATATTATGAACCTCGTGTTGTGTTGTAGGTTGTGTTGTCTTGTGTTTAGCATTTAGGAAGTAAAGTGAATTTACAACTTTCAATAGACTATGTAAAATACGAAAACGAAAAGAGAAAAGAACTACAAACTACCAAGTTATATGTTAAATCCGTGCTGAATTCTTACAGGAATATGAAAACTCGGAAATCCAAAATGTTTCTACGCACTTTTTTACTTTTACTTTTACTGCACTAGTTACAAGTTACAAGTTGGTTGATTAAAAGTGATGTTCCTCTTTTGTTTTTGTGCAACTTCAATATCATCTTGGGAGTTTTAAGTTAGCCAGTTCTGTTAGTTTACATAGGATTTATGTATAATCTAGAATCTAGATTCTAGAATCTTGTAAGTAAGTTCTTTTCATTTATAACTTTTAACGACTTGCTATTTGTAATTTTTTATAAATGCATGTCTGATATAAAGTCTGTAAAAAAAGTCAGAGCGGACTAGTAAAAAATTACGCTGTTCCAGTGTCAGTGTCAGTGCCGATGTGAAAAAAGAAGAAGGGGGATAAGAAAAGGCGCCTGGGTTTTCTCAAATATATCTGCCGCTGTACAGTGTACACTGTACACTGTATTAAATATACAATGCGTTTTTACATGTACAGAAAGGGTGTTTATACAGATAGTTAAAAATGTGTATCAATTTGTGTACAATGTACAAAGTTAAGTCTGTGTATTTTAGAACAGAAGGATGTGAAAATTTTACATATAAAATATTACGAGAAAGAAGTATGAAGTATGACGAGTCAAAAGATTTCAAAGCTCTTTAGATTCTTTCTCAAGGAAAATTAATTCATGTGTCGTTTTGTATCCACATGTGCGTTGTGCGTACATTGTACATTGCACATATATTTAGATAGATTTTGAGTTGAAAGCACTCTCTCTGTATTTTTCCTGGTGTGATATTAGTAGTTTATTTCTTCGTGTACATCACATACATCACATACATATAAATCGGATATAGAATAGAAACGCAATCTTTTTGAGCTTTTGAGTTTTTGAATTTTGAGTTGTACAAAGTTGCAGTAGTAGTTCCAGTCCAAAGAAGATGAGGGACTGAATCTGTGGAAATAAACCGTGAAAAAAAGGCCACGTGTAATACGTAATACACAATACACAATGAGCCATAAAATATGTATCACCCGGAATGACGACTTCTTGTATCGTGGAGTTAATGGAAAGTGAAAGGTTTAAATTCTGAATTCTGAAGTCTGCAACTTGCCACTTACTTGTCTGTATTCGGTAGTCGGTACTCTTTAGTTTCCAGAAGTGGTAGTGATGGAGATTTGTTTTTCACGTCATCCGTATTTAGTATTTAGTTTTTAGCTCCACTAAATAAGTACGTGTATAATACTCGGAGCTCACAGTTTCCAGGAAACAAAGTCAGTGTTCAGTAGTCATCAACAGCTCTACTTTATACTTTTGGTCTTTTAGTTCTGTGTATATACTTTGAATTTCAGTTTCAGTTCTAGTGCAAGTGTCTTTAGTCTTTATGAGTGAAAGTTAAAGTTGCAAAGTGTACACATAGGAGCTACGTACAAAATTGAAGAGGAGAGAAAGGTGTTTGACCGAGCCTTGTTTCATCTTTGAATTATTAAAAAGGACTTTTCAGTGAGGATTCAAGAGAAAAGGGAAAAGAGAAAAGGCTCTATTCTGACTCTACATTCTAGATTCTAGATTCTAGACTCTACCATTTATTATTTCTGATGAAAACAAGGGTCCGTGTACCTAGAAACCTGGGAAACCTGGCAATCTGGAAAGGTATTAAAGAGAAAGACGGAGGAGCGTTGGCAAGAAAATCGAACAAGTCCACACGTGTGCTCTTTGTTTGTTTGTTTAGTTGTTTATTTCCTGTTACGCGCTCCACACTTCCAAAAAATACATGTTTAATGTGTTGTGTGTTGTGTACATAATATTGTGAATTATACAGTATTTTCATCTCCAGTAACCAGGAGCAACTGAAGCCCAAGTACTAAGTACACGAGGACAGTTTATTTACTATTTACTCGTTAAAAATTTATAATGTGTAATGGAAAATGCATGAGGTGTGGGATAACTTTCTAACTCTATAACAATGACCTTTTGTTCGGCTTTTTGTAAGCTTTGAACTACAAAATACAAAATAGCCTACAAACTGAAAAGACACAAGATTTTGTTACAAATTAAAAATATGTCCATAAATTAACTAAAACACTGGAGTAATCAGGATATTGTGAGCAGATCTCCTGATGCGTTTCTTTAATATTTACACAATAGTCAGTATGAATGGTAAGATGTAATATGCTTATATTAGAAGACAATCTTGTATGAAATAAAGTTGTATCAAACTTTTTTGGATTTGTACTATTCATAGATGAATTTCGGTAGTAAATAAATAAACTATGTAGGGATATACAGGTAAATATTGAGAATTGAGAATTGAGATGAGATAAATTGTGATTGACGTTTAAAGATTCGTGATAAATGCATAATAATACATAATATTTTGATGGTAAACATGAGATGAAAAGTGAAAAGAGGAAAGAAAAAAAACTACATTGATCTCAAATCTCTACTTTCTACCTGTACACTGTACACTGTACATATATATATTATCCAAGAGATGGACAATTATGATATGAGTTTGATTGATTTATAGTATGTGTAAGAGAAACCAGAAGATTTGTATATCATAATCATATCAAAGCTCTAAACTCAAAACTACTGCTGATATTTACTACTTTGTACTAGTAGAAGCTAGAATAAAGAACCAAGATTTGCCGTAGAGTATAAACTGGATGTAGAGGATTGAGTTTTGAGTTTGAGTAGAAATGGTTAATGTTTGCATGGATGCTAGGTGAATTAATGATGTGCTGAGTGTCGTGGTTGTTGGTTGTGGTTCAAGATATTTATCTCGTAATTCGATCAGTAAAATGTATAATATGTGATGATAATTTGATATCTGATGGTTGGTTTTTGATTCATCGTCCTTTTCCCCCTGTTTTTTTCTTCTTCTTTGCTCTTCGTTCCAGTCATCTTTGTGTTTTTTCTTTTTCTTCGTCTTCATTCCACAGCTTCATGTGAATATTGTAGAATTGTAGATTGTAAACCGAAACTGAGACTGTTGACTGTCGACTATAGTTGTATGTTGTATAAAAAGTATGAAATGAAATGAATGTAAAATGTTTTACTTAATATGTAATACTTAATATGAATTTGATGAATTATTATAGAATTACCAGAGACGAGTTTCACGAGGTCGATTTCCAACCCGGAGGCAGTGATGAGACGTCGTCGGCAACAAAAGCTAGAAAAGAAGTTGGCGCAGTTCCGGTCTCGTGACGGTACATAATAAATAATAAATACATAATTTAATAACTATAACTATTTAATTTATGTAAGGCATGTACTAAGTAATATTATGTTTTACATTGTATTTTATATCAAATAGGTTATTATTATTATTATTATTGGATTTAAAGATATTTGTTTCAAGTTTCAACTTGTGAAAAAAAAATGTATCAATTTCATATTGTCTCTCTTGTGGTGATATTCATATTGTATTATACTTTATATTTTATATTTTGTAGGTGGGCCAGATACTGGCGGAACTTTGAAAATTTATGGAGAATCTCTGTGTCGGGATGTCCCTTATAAAACACTTTTGCTCTCTGTGAATGACACAGCTGCTTACGTCGTCAAGGAAATGCTAGCAAAATATTCTCTCACCAATTACGACCCTCAACAATATTGCCTTGTTCAGGTTTGTCACCAATTTCTATTTCTAATATAACAGTAATAAAATAATAATAATCATAATAAGATGATGAAGAAGTTTGCTTCAGACATTTGAACTGAAAAGTGAGCATTTCCTTTTACGGTCAACGTCAAATCCTAACGTAATTCATTGAACTGTTGTCTGTCTAGTGTATCTAGTTAAATTCCTAATGTCATAATTTTGAAGGATAATATCTTTTTTTCACTATCAAGTACAAACACAATGTTGAATTGAATTGATGGATGATTCACAATTCAGACCCAGAATTTTGGTTTGTAAATCAAAACGTGTGTAAGCAACCATGGTTTGAATTTTGACTAAAATCTAAAATGCCTTTGGAATTTAAATGTCAGTACTCACTACTCACTACTTTGTACTTTATAAAATAATATATAATATATGTAGGTCTGCATTCTGCATAATGAAGAGGCTGCAAACATTCCTAAACCTTGGAAATGTGAAATGTGAACCCAGAAATTATCTGTACATTTCATTGTGTAAAAAAATGGAACGTAAAACGTATAATGTTGAATGCAAAGAAAGCAAAGCAAATCTATCCATCTCTAAAGTCTGTATCTTTCTCACTTTGAGGAGAAAAAAAAATTACACGTTGTGTAAATGTGTGAATTTTAAAATTTTGCCCTCTAGTCCATATTTTTTATGAAGCAAGAAGTAAGTTGAAGATTTACGTGCTAAATTCTCAGTGTTCAGTGCTCAGTCCTCAGATTGGATTGATGCTAGTGTTTAAAGTAAAAAACCCCGAAGAATCCATTTTTTTCTAGGAAAAACAATAGTTATTATTATTTCTTCACTCTTCACTTGAGACTTGAATAATTTCTTGAAGCTGTCATCTTTTTTCCATGTCGTTGACACTGTCATTCTCATCCCCGTTGTCACTATCGTCTTGTAGTTTGTTAACGGATCTGTTCTAATTACCTTCATTTAGGATTTTAAAGTATTTTCTCCTGTGTCTTTGTCTTACGGCTGCATTATGCATTATGCATTATGGATCATACTTTATGAGTTTTGTCTTTTGTTGTGTTTTAAAGTTTAAAAATCCAACTTGGAAGTTTATTTGAAGTTGACATAACACACGTAATACACTTTAGCTTGCATGCAGAATGCAAATTTCATGTCGAGCTTGAATTACAGTTTTAGCATTTTCCTTCAAATTGTCTCAACACTCAACGCTCAACGCTCAACATGCATAGTATAATAATAATAATCTGTGGTGATTTCAAATGATGATTGAAAAATGTAACTAGTTGGAATTTTTGAGACATGCAAACATTCCTTGCTCTCTATTTTGCATTTTTTATGGAAAAGTAGAACTGTTTTTCTGTTTTGTATTTGTTTTTTTTTGTTTTTTTTTTCATGACTTGATTTGGTTTGGGTTGTTTAGTATTTAGTATTTAGTGTTGCGTGAGGAGTGAGGAGAGTGGAGAGGAATTGAATGAAATTAAATGGGCAGGGAATTTGCATGTTCTATCATCAAATATCTAATTATGTGTGTAGAGTGTGTAGACGGGAGATGTGTGCAATTTTGGAAATAATGCGTAGAGTCGTTTTGTTTTTGTTTTGTTTTGTTTTGAGCTCTGAGATTTGAGCTGCTCTGAATTCTGAATGTTCAAGTTGTATTTGGATTTGAATGGGAATGGGAAACTGTGAAAATTTGTACCACCACATTCTATTCAGATTCAACAACAACACATGTAACATGTACAAAGTACAAAGTGTATCGCACTTTGTGCTTTGTACTTTGTACATTCCTCATTCATACATGCACATTCACGTTTAGCTTTACATTTTACATTGTATTCATCATTCAAGTAAAAACAACGTGTGTTTGTAGTATGGAGTATGTAATGTGTAATGTTATTATTGTTCAATTGTGAATGGTGATATTTATTTATTCAGCCATGCCTTTACATTTTACAACGGCCGAAGCCGTTGAATGTTGAATGAACGAACGACCGGCTCGACCATCGTAACTGTAACTGTAACTTTTACCATTGCCATTATCAGTGTTAGTATCAGTATTTTTATTGACTCGGTAGTCAATTAATTGTAAGCCGAGCAAAAATATTTTGTTTTCATTTTCATTCTATTGTCGTTGTCGTTATCGTTGTTGTTGTTGTTTTTGCCATTGCATTGCCCATTGCAATTTCAACTAGGCTCTAGAATCTAGAAGTCTCCATTCTCCCTATACAGTATGCAGTATAGAAAAGGAAAAGAGACACATGTATTATTTTTACGAGAATATTGCGTATTGTGAATTGTAAATTGTGATCGATTTTTGAATTTTTGGCCATTATACATTATACACATTGATGTACATAATACATAATATGTGTACATTGTACACTGTAAATTGTACATGGAATATGGAAAAACGGACATCCAAGTAAATAGTAAATAGTAAATAGATGGATGGACACATGTATTAAAAAAATACGACGACGAACCGTTTTCTGTCCATATCCTGATGCGGAAACATTAGGCAAAGGTCTGTATATTATGTAGTATGTACATTGTACACTGAACATGTTGGTGTGTTCCATTCGGGTGAATTTCCTATTTTTCAAAGTAGTGCATTACGACATGAAATGTAGATATAGTAAAGTAAAGTATAGATACACTTTTATGTTTATACATATTTAGTATAGAGTAAAGGGTACAGAGTACAGAGTGTATGAGGATGGGTATGAAAGTATGAAAGTACTCTGTGTATTATGTATATTATTATTATGTAGCCATTGAATAGTGTTAGTGTTAGTGTAATTGCATTTCTCTCTTGGTCTATTCATTCAGTTTGTTTATCCATGCTAGCCTAGTTCCGCTCCGCTCAAGGGGAGAGTAAAATAGTAGTAAATTGGGGAACCGACTTGGTGGCTATGATGATCATGATGATGATATGATGAGCTGCACGTATTTACTTATTTTATATTGCCACATGTACGAAGTACGAAATACCAAATACGAAATAGGAATGTACGGAGGAATTGTATGAAATGTAATGAAATAGAATTAGCAGTTGCAAATCGGTAGGTAGTAGGTTGTTGGTAGACAGTAGATAGGTAGGGAAAGAGATGTGAGATGTGAGCATTCACTTCTTCTCGTGCGTTTTCAGCATGACTTCATCCCCTGCCTTTTTTTTTCAAAAACAAAAAAAAAATTTGCACGATTTTTGCCCCTATGTGTGAAATACTCAGGTTTAGAGTGGGAATCGGTGTCGATGTGAAAAAGAGAATCGAGGATTTAGAATAGGGGAATTTTCCTTCACACACACACACACATACACAACAGAGTAATGTAATAAAATTAAAATTAAATCTGATGTGTTTCATATTCATATGAATATTCCCTCCTGACTGCTTTCTGGCTTCTGCTTGGTGTTGTCTGCTGTCCGTCGTCCGTTAAATTTGCTATAGACAACATGCATAGTACATAGTATGCGAAATGCGAATTGGACACTTTGTTGTTGTTGTCGCATCTATTTTTTCACCGGATCGATCAATAACCGTCGTAGTAAATATTAAATAGTCAACAGTAAACACGTACGAGAGAAACGTATGGAGTATGTACAATGTACAACGAACATTGATTCTCAATTTTGCCAACATTTACTTTTCTACCAAAAGCAAAAGAAGTATTTGATCGCCAGTTCTATGGATTATAGATTATGAATTGCATTTGTAATTTGTATGCATTCGCCCATAAATATTCATAATAATTAATAGTTGATCGTTTTCTTTATAGTGTAAGAAAGGTTGGATTTTGGATTTTTAATGATAATTGATATTATTATGAATATTTAATATCATTGTCGTTTGTCGCATCTACTTAATGCCAAAATGAAAACGTCAAAGGTCAAAGAAGAAAGACGACAGACGACGTATTACAAAATGACAACGACTACGCTTTTAGATTTTAGTATCAAGAGTGTAAATTCTTTATTGTTCCAGATTCCAGGGGTACTTGTCCAGTTTCGAGTGTCTAGTGTCCAGTAAAGCAAAAGAGATGAGTGAAGAAGCTTGCAAAATACTAGGATGAGATGTGAGGAAATGTGTATGTATAAGAGAGGAATGTTTGAATAGGAATATAAATGTACGATGCATGTTAAACAATAATTAAGAATACCAATACAAATATGTACAAAAGATGCGAGATACCAAATACTAGACACTAGATACTAGACAAGTTTTCCCGTAGAGACAGAGACAATGTGTGTAGATTTTAGATGGTGGAATTGAGAATGCTGCTGTGAATATGTGGCTCGTCAATCCAAAAAGCGTGTCTGCTGTAATGCTATAGTATATGGGGGTTGCCATAGCAAAACACGCTTTTTGGATTGACGAGCCATGTATAATGTAGAACGTACAGCACACAGTATTGAGTTTTGAGTTTGGAGTATTTAGTATTTAGCATTCACTATTCAAAGTTTCAAGTGGAGGTTATTAACTGAAAGATTGGAGAGGAGAGAGAGAAGAGAAGAAAGGTGTGTGCAGTGTAGAGTGTACAGTGTACAGTGGGAAATTGAAATTCCTGTACAGTCTTCAGTCCTTATCAAAAGACAAACAGAACCTCAAGTTGACTATAATATAATAATATAATGTAAAGTAGATGTAAAATATAAACTATCTATAACCAATAACCACACTATAAAATTCCTTCTGCTTCTATACTTGTATTTTGTACTTGTACGGTCTAACTAAAGTTTAAAAGTTTCATGTTTTATGTTTCTAAATATGAGCATGTACAATAAACAATAAGTAGTGGAGTATATTGTACATTGTACAATGTGTAAATGTTGTGTGTGTGTTTGATTTTGGTTTTGATTTTTTGCATATTGTTCTACATCTATAATCTATAGACAATGAGCAATAAGCTATATCTAATATCTACCCTATAAATACATTATACACTATACACACACTATATTTACACTTTAAGCTATACTCTATACGTCATACAGCTCTCATTAAATTACAATATTGTAAGCGGAAGTCGAGGGAGGGAATATTTTTAGGAGGTGATTCTACGTTCAGTGCTCAATTCTCTCTGTTCTATATTCTATATAGTATATGATGTGTGGCATGACATGAAATGAATGGCGGTGTATGGTGTATCATATTGAAATTAAAAGTTGTATGAACCTTTTTTTTCTGTGCCGGTGTAACAGTACACTCTGAGAGATTTCAGATGTTTATATTTGCTTTGTGGGTTCTTTCTGTAAGGATAAATTATGAATTTAATCTTGTGCATTCGGCTTTGGTCTTTAGATTTTGCTCTGGAGATCTTTTTGGAATAAGGAGATGTTTTATAACAGGTGTTAATAATGAATTAATAATTAATAGACAAGTTTGAAACATTGCTTTTTTTCGCAATATTTTTCTATTTTGTCATAAAAATATGGTAGCAAAAGTTGGACAAGTCTAATTGTAAATTGTAAATAGAGTCGAGTAAATGTATGTACAAAGATGCAGGGTTTCGGGGTTGTTCTGGAAAAAGGTATGCAGTATGGAGGACGGAGAAATCACGGAAGATTAGTTTCATTAACATGGCGGCGTAGACTTTAGACTGTCGAATATTATGCACAGTTTAGAGTATAGATTATAGTGTATGTGATATGTGATGAGCTTCTAGCTTCTAGGATGTGCTACGAAATTTATGCAATGTTTAATCGTATAAAATGAATTCCATGAACAAAGTACAGTGTACAATGTACAATGTATATAATGCTCAATACAGAGGGGGAAGAGGGAATTCAATAGTGATGTGGTGATTTAATGTTTTGTGCGGCATTTCATGGTCCATTAGAATCTTGTAACCAATTACGTTTCATGAATATTTGAAACACTGAAGGAAGAAGAAGAAGAAGATGTGGACGTGCAACTTTGAGTTCTGACTGCGTATATTCTATATTGTATATTATTCAATATTATTATGATACATAATATGAGATTTGAGATATAAGTATAAATAAGAACAAATTAAACGGAAGTTTTCATCACTGGCAACTGGCACTGGCTACACAAAACACAAAGTACATATGAAATCGAAATTTGAAACCAAGTTTCACCATCATCTTTAGTCTTCCTGAGTTCTGAATCCTGAGTCGTAGATAAATGATGATACGTACATGTGAATTATGAATTGCGCCAACAACATAAAATAATTAATATTATACACGTGCTTTAATTGCAAATTGGCTTATAAAAGAGCCCAAAGGCTATGGGCTTTTTACTTTTTACATGTACAATATATTGAGATAGAGCCGAGTTTTATAGACTATATTTTCAATTCCAGTATAGTGCATGTAACATGTAACATGTACATTGTATAATGTACATTGTACGTATACATTATACAACAGTCGTAGCTGGTAGTTGTTTACGTAAGAAAGAAAAATCTTTTCATTTCTCAACCAATTCCTCTTCATAAATAATTTAATTCAATTATAGAGGAGAACTAGAGAGAGGGAAAAAAGAGCTCCCAGCTCATCTTATAACGTCATACAATTGCGTAAGAGATGTTTGAACAAGAATATTACTGTTATTATTACAATTGTTTCAGAGTACTTTTCATTCTACTTTTGGATTTTTGGTTCTGTTGAAATTACATTTTTCTCCGTAGTACTTTCACCATGCTTTTCACTAGTAGTTTTGGGATTTATACCATTTACAATTTACACTGTTCCCTGTGGACTAAAAATTTAAAATTCTCAAATCTCATACTTTATTACATGTTGTGGTTACTGTATACAAAGTTTGTCAGTCTGAGTACTGACTACTGACGACTGAATTCTTTGAAAAAAGGCGAGAGTTTCCTGAAATTTTAGAATGATGATTGATGATGAAAATCAGGTGAAGGTGAAAGCTGAGAAAACAATTGGCTCCTCATTACTAATTTATGAGGTAATTTATGAGGAAAGCATCAAAAATACTTGAAAGGGAAAGTCTGGGAAATTGAGAATGGAGGTTGGAGATTTGTGGTTTGTAAATGGATAAACTGGAAAATCCGCAAGCCAGGAGATAACTACACGTGGTTTCTGCTGGTTTCCTCAACTTCCTGTTTGCTTTCCCCTAGTTTCAGTTTCTAAACTTTGTGGAATCATCATCATTCAGAGGAAGAGGTGGGGTACCTCAAAATGTTCATGTATATGTGTGTATGTGTAGCAGTTCATGAACTGTTTAAGGGATCTAATTAAAATTTGTGTGCAAGTTTGTGGCTTCGGCGTGCCGCAATGCTCAATTCTCAATTCTAATTCTCGTATCAATTTAAATTTGTACATTGTTTTGATGTCTAGTCTATGCTTTTATTTCATGCAGAATGAATTTCATTTTATCCAGAAAATTTGGTTTCCTCCTTAGCTTCAAAAATCTAAAGTTAGTATACTTGGATACAAATCAGATGTCAGGAAAGATGTTTCGTTCGGAAATGGGGAATGATGATAATAAGAAAAAGTGGTCATGAGATTTGCGGAAGAAATGCTTTTCTTTTTCTAGGATAGTAGATTTCAAAGTAATTATTATTATTCACATTATTAAAGAAACACGAAGTATTTTCTTTGTTTTTCTTTTGAGTTGTGATGCTCATAGATGAAAAATGATTGTTCATTATTTATCAGCCACACTATTACTTTCTGTTCCAAAGGGTTCTTTGGTATTTCGTGTTTGGAGGTTGGAATTTGGAATCTGAAGTGTCACATGAATGATGACTTTGCATCTTTTTTGTTTAGTATATAATATACTGTATATTATACATTGTACCTTGTCCTTTGTACTAAAAGTAATTGTTGTTATAATATTGAGCTGTCCCATTCTTCTGTATCACAAAAAATATTAACACAATACAGGTCCAGGTATGACAACAAATGACATTATATCAGTAATTATGACTATCATTGTCAGTTGTCCGTTGTCCGTCTAACGAGCTCTTAAATTCACCATTGAAAGGTGAAAGGGTGTTGTTAGAGCTAAGGATGTAAATAGTAAATAATACAAAATAGTAAACAGTATTGTAACAATATTTCTATAGGTTTTTACCATGCATAAAAGTTTTTCTCCATAATTTTTAAAACAAGATGACTACATCATTTTCGCTACTTTCTACTTTCTACTACCTACTTCAGATACTTTTCCTGTACATTGCACATTATTTTGAATTTGGGCTCGTTAATACACAATAATACACAATAATTGTTCAATAATTACAGTACCTACATTTGCATAATAATTGTTGAGCATGGAGCATTAGGTTTTTAGGTATTTGGTATTAGATCTGTATCAAGCATATCTACAACATAAATAATAATGAGTACATCATACTGTCACGTTTTTACTCACAGTCTACTGTGTGTTTGGTGTTCGGTGTTCAGCCCAAATATATTATAATAAATAGTAAACAGTAAATAGTAATACAAGTGTCCCAAATACCAAATAGTAAATACACGTTCGTCCTGCCTTCTATCTTCTATCGATGTGTGTGCCTTGTGTTTTTACGATGTCATGGGCAAAAATAATGACAGTGTCATTATGATTATTCATGGGTTAAAGGACCGAGAAACGGATTATTGACGGAAAACGTGTTTTAATTTCTTTCCACTGTATTAGTGCCACAAAAGATAGGTGGAAAGGTAATAGGTAGATAGGAAAGAAATGCATGAATAGGTCTATCTCGTCCATTCTTTTTACTTATCCTCTATATCCAAAATATTCAGTATATATTTAAGCAAGTGTGTACACATAAGTTATAAATGGTATAAACAATTAAAAGGTACACAAGATATTGTCCACGGTACATTATTATTATTATTATTATTATCATTTCAAGATGACCGTAGATTATAAAGTATAAGCTTTTGTCATTTATATTGACTCGATACTTAATACAAAATATTATCGTATCATATTGTGTATTCTACATCTATTTGACGTTGACTGGGAAATGGAAAATGCGAGAAGTGAACACATTTTCGGTTTTGTGGGAGCAAATAACAAATACATAGATAAAAGATATTTAGATATCCAGAAAAGAAAATGTGTGTAATGTGTACAGGAATAATTATTTGTTTGTTCTGGTGGTTCTCTAGATTGACATACACTATGTGCTATTTACTATTTACTATGCTACGTGTATGTGTATTTGATGAATGTCAATGGTGAAATGAAGGGGAATGAAATAAATAACTCTAATATAATATTGTGTAAAATCTGAAAATTGTGTGAAAAGGAATGTATTGGAAATGTAATGTAATGTACGGGATATTTATTGCGCATGTTGCAGGTTTGTGAGGGTGAAGGGGAATACATTTTGGAGGATGACGAGTCGCCGTTGCAGCTAATAAACCAGCCGACAAACCGAGGTGAGTTTCTAGTTTTACCCGGGTATTTTACTCGTAGTCACATTGCATTGACTGTCTGACTGACTGGTTGTCTGTATGTCTCTCGCTCTCACTCTCTCGTTGCTCCACTTTGTGCATGTAGAGCAGGCACGCGGAGTTTGTAGATTAGAGACAAAATATTAAACTACAAATCTATACTACATGATACAAAAAAAAGACAAAATACAAAATAAAATTGTTACAGTAGTGTCAAGTATCAAATAGAAAAAAAGTTTAAATTCTTTTTTAAACAACAAGAAAAAGAACTGAAGAAAGAATTGACTTTATTCATGAATCAAGTGACTAATTCAAGTATTTAGTATTGGATTATTTGTATCAATAGTTTGTGTCCGCAGTAGATTATAATATTACTATCTAATTTAAAATACGTTGGTGCTTTTACTATTCTACCTGTAATAATAATAATATAACAAAAAAAAAATCATTGGTGCTATTCGTAATTCGTAATTCGTAGTTTGTAATTTGCATTCGCTACTTTCTACAATTCTACATTATATCAAATTACAAGTTTTTACGGGCGGAAATTCTAATTGTAATTCCAATTGACTCTGTTGTGATTTTGAACTATTTTATTCCCTCTCTCGCATTCACACTCTCTCATTAACCTTGGAATCTATTTACTATTTATATCAATATATGTGATTGTTATTTGTAATAATTTAGAATCATAGTGCGGGATGGGATATTTAATGTTGAGCATTGAGTATTGATTACATTTACAATTTACAATCTATAATATTACTCAATATTCCTGTCTAAATTTGACCCGCAATTGATTGACTGGAATTTTATTATATTTACGAGTTGTTTTTCTAACTACTTGACGAATTAGGAGGCCAAGTACAAAGTATGGGCAAAGTAGAGTAAAAAGAATGAAAAATCTGTGATGATGAAAAGAGAGGAAAAAGATTGAACTTTATTGTTTTTATTACTGAATCTGTGAATCTTCTTTAAAATACAATAAGAATCAACGAACTGTGGTCTATTAATTTCTACTGATTAAAGTGCGTTTCTGTATCGTCTTCTGTAATTTTTGTACCTGACTTTGACACTATTTCCATTAGTTATTACGAAAATAACTATAGTAATTTTGATATTATATATGAAAAACATAACCTGATCAAGTTTAATCTTAATTAATGTGAACTAGAACTAGAAGAAGAATCAAGAATAATAATAATAATAATTAGTATCTCAAACCATACAAAATACAAATGTTTTTGATATTGGTTTTTCTGAAAATGGACAGTTCAAGAAATGATTAATGATTCATGATGGAAACACAAATAGTTCAGAAAAAATGCTCTTGTTATGACAAAATTGGAAAAGTAAAATTGGTCGTGAATAATGTATAACGCATAATGTGAACATTAGGAAAAGGAACATTGTGAAATAATAACATAAATATCAAACTTTGATGGGGATGCATCGTATAATAATATTACAAGATATCACATGAACTAAATAACTCTTGTACTAAGTACTCAGTACTCAGTCACTCAACAATAAGGAAATGAGACGACGAAGGGGACAAAACTTTGACAGTGGAGGAGGAAGTGCAGAGGACATAAGTAAAATCGATACAGTTGTACCTATTCCACTTTCCACTTTCCATTTTCATGCTCCAGTACAAAATACATAGTACATATATGTATACATGTGCAAATTTAGTCCTCTTCCACTTTTCTCCAGTGTAACTTTGCACAGTTCCAATTTCACATATAAATAGTTCATTGTTATCATGGTGATGGTGATGCTTTTGGACTGGAGCTAAAACTAACTCAACTACAACCATCTTCTTCATGTGTATAAAACACAGAACAAAACAAAACAAGAAGAGAAAGAAAGTGAAAACTTTATTAAAAGAGAGGCGGTTGTGCTACATATGATGCTCTGTGAAAATCCAACTCTCAAAAACTCCAACTATTTTTGACTAGAGCAAAGTTCTCACTATAGACTGCAGACTTTGGACTTTGGACTTTAGACAGTAGACTTAATAAACTGCAGCTAAACTACCTGATACCTGATGTTGATATTTGATATCCTCCATTTTTCAAGTGACAACCCTTTTAAAGTTACACAAATTGTTGTACAATGCTCTGTATTCATCAACATCATCATCATGAGAAAGCGGGAGAATGGAACATGAAGAAGAGAATTGAAGATGTGCACATGAACATGAAAATGAACAGTCAGGCTGTAGAGAGTAGACTGTAGAGACACAGAGAATTCCCATTTCATTCATCATTCATCATCATTCGTACAACGAACATTTCTTCCTTTGTGTCTTGTGTTGTGTTTTGTGTGTGGTTGGACTTGTCATTTGGATTTGGACTCGGACTTTTTTGCCATTCCTGTAAATTTAACAAAGACGCGCCGAAATGATGGGTCTTTGGTCTTTTCGAACACGGCGTAACTGTACGTACGAAGTTGTTTTGGGTATGTTGAGTAATTTCAAAGCATGTATAAAAAAAACCACCACCACCACTGCACTGTCACGAGTTGTGAGTTGTGAGTCACAAGTCACAAGCAAATAGATGAATCCGCATCTTTCTATGTAAAATGTAAAATACTTATGCTGCACTATGCACGAACTGCACTCATACATGTATAATGTATATAGATGAATGACAAGTTCAAAAAAATCCTTTAAAGTACCCTTTTGTTCTTCTTCTGACTTTTGACACTGTACAATTATTTTATGCTCTACAAGCTAATGTGGAGCAAATGGGTTTGCCAAATTGTTGTGTCAAAGTTTATACTTGAGGATGTCTAGAGTTTTTACATTTCAGAGGTGAAAAGGGGATGAAAGAAAGTTTTATGGTTGATGGTTGATGTCTTTTATTCTACTTTTTATCTTTTCAATAGTTGTGTTTCTCTCTGTACATTTTTTATTTCATTGCTTGTCGAGTGTGGAGCATTTTTCCTTCATGTATGAAATATGGGAATATGAAAATACGGTACGCATAGATGAAATTGAAAGGATGGAATCAATTGTGATGACTTTAATCTTGAACCTTGAATCAAATGGAATTGAATTGAGAGTTGATTTTGCATTTTGCATGTATGTAGAATGTAGAATCTACTGAGAAATTTCTTGTACTCTGTAGTTTTTGGCTTGGCTTGAGGGAGGAAAACTTGGACATGGACTGTAGATTGTAGACAGAGTTCATCAATTCGGATCAGATAGCAGCAGAAGCAGGTAGTCAGTAGTAGAGAGAGTAGAGAAATATTTTGTTATTTAGCCCTGAGGATACAGATAAAATTTGAAAACTGAAAGGAAAGTTATGAATTTTAGTGTGTAACAACTGCTGTTTTTGAAAGTTTGAGGAAATAGTCGGTGTATTTCTGAATGTGTACAAAATTACAAAATTAAAGTCATGACAATATGGCTAAACAGGGCGCAGTAATTTTTTGCTAATTGAGCTCTTAGAACATCAAAGTTAACAGAATCCACAATATTATTAATAATTATCAAGATGAGGGCTGATATTTGAATTTTGAATAATGTTGTTGTTTACTTTAATGTTAGTGTGTATGAGCATGAGCAGGAAAAAAGTGAATGATGATAGAAGAAAGGTCTGTGCATGTAGAATGTAGAATATTGAATATTGGATTTGACAGGAGCAACTGGAATTGAATTGAATTTTAATGGAATAACAGTAACAGTAACAACTGTCAATGTCAATGCCATTCCAATTTTTTGTACAATATTATGGAATTATGCACTATGTATTTCAGTAGTGTGTTTGGTATTAGGCGTTAGGATTTATGAGAAATTCTGGCTAGAGGTATCAAATTATTTTTTGTGTACCCTGTTTCAGTTTGCATTCATGCACCATAAACTGTTCAAGGACTGTTCGTTGCTCGTTGTACGTGTTTGTGCATTGTGCTGTTTTATTTGGAAAGTGGGCGTTTTCACTCGCAACTGAAAATATAATTATTATTATTGTAACTGCATATTTTTTAAGTATATTTACTCCAATTTTCAATGTTCAATATCACACAAAAAATAGTACAATGTGTGTTATTTGTTATTTGCATTGGACTGAAGATTGGAGAGTCTGGAAGATTCTGTCAACTTTATGATGAGGGAAAATACAGGGTTGTAAAAATTAAACTGTCACAAAAATCGATTTCATATGTACATTATTGTCTAAGATTCTGCATAGAGTAGAATATAGAATATCCACAATTTCAAATAAAAAAAGATAAAAGTTGTGGGAATGTATTGATGACTGATTGCTGTGTAAGTGTAATTTCAATTGTAAATACACTTCAAATTCAAATTTACGTGGGTTCTTTTTATGTGAGTGCGTGTGTGTGTGTGTATAAGTTTTTGATTTCTTGAGAAAAGTTTAGTTTTGATTTTTGAGTTTTGAACATGTTAAAGTTAGATTGAAAATCTTATTGTAAATTCTAAATCAACCGTCAAAGTTTGTCATGTTAAGAGTTGCGTATTCGGTATTTGTGTTGCGTGGTAAAAAGGTGGAAAGGGTTGTCCAAATTTTTCCTGTTGATGTAGAATGTAGAATCCAGAATGTAGAATGTAGTATTTACAAAGGAGGAGATTTAGTGGAGAATCATGTAAGTTTTCTTTTGTAAACTTGTTCCTTCCAACTTCTAACCTTGTGTAAATACATTGAGACATGTTTGTATTCTGGCTTCTGGTCCCTTTTCAGTTTTGAGGTTTGAGTTTTTAAGAAACAGGAAGCGGTTTGTGGGAAAAGTCGGTGAACTATCCAAGATTTTTTTGGTCGATATTCGATATGACGAAAGACGAAAGGTCAAGATTAAAGCTTTTATCTTTTATCCTCTTGTAGTGATAAATCAAGTGAACCTGAATCGAAAATCGAGTCTTCTCATCATCTATTGTCAATTGTCACTGGGAGAAAGTGGGAATTGAAGGGGATTTTTTATTATTTTGCTTTTCGGTTTTCATCTTCTTTCTTGATATTCCCATTCAGGATTCAAGTCAGTTGTTCCTGAAGATTGTTCGGCTTCTATTCATAGTTCATCGACAAAGTGTACATTGTACATTGAACATTGAACTTTGTACAATGATCAATGATGTGAGTTGCATGCCATGAAATATAAAATATTAATGTATCACACCTTTCATTACCCGTCTTTTTCTCAGGGAGCTTTAAAACTTTCCCTTGAACACGGAATACTGAATACAAAGAAAATGTCACGAAAGAAGAAGAAAAAGAAGAGGAAGACAAGCATTAGAATTACTTTTTATATTTTGGATGTACATTGTACACAAGAGTGTGGGTTTTACCACCATTCCTTTTCGTTTTCATTTTCATTTTTATTCATGGAGAAAAGAAAGAAAGAGAGAGAACGCATGTGGTGAACCTGAAAAAGCATTGCACATTGTATGCGGTTTGAGGTTTGGAGGTTTGAGGTATTATGTAAAGAGTAAAGAGGATTTACATTTTATATTTAGAGCAAGTTGACATGATGGAACTGTGAGCTGGAAGAATATTCGAAATGTATCAACAATTTGTTTATAGATAATACAAGTACTGATATTGATATTGATACTGAAACTGAAACTAGTGAAGGTTGACTTCTCTTCTTCATTGAATTAAATGTGTGCGTGGGAGGCTCGTAAATTTGGAATAGGAGCAAGGTTTTGTATTGCGTACTGTGTACTGTGTACTGTGTATTACCGAAACCACAAGCGTAGTACAAAACCGCAAAGTACAATTACAACGCGTGCACAATTTGACGAATACCAAATATCAAAAGAGGTAGTCAAAAGTCAAAATTTGGAGTAAAGCAGTAATAATTATTATGAATAAATTATTGGATATTACTTATTATCATTCACAACTCTAGACTCTAGACTTTAGACTTTATAGCTATAAACTGTAGACTGCAGACTCTGTCAGGGAAATAAAAATCAATAAGAATAATAATAATCAATAACCAAGTGTCGCTTGAATATAAATAAGTATTTTTTGAGTAATTTAACACGAGTGATAAATTATAGGTGACCAATGACCAATGACTAACCTTTAGATGCTAGATACATATTATTTAGCCGGCTAGACGCAGAATTATGATAGACGTGATGATTTTGCATAATTTATACTAATTATAGTGATAGCCTTAGTTTCACACGTAATTTTTAGGTTATTCACTCTCAATTGTAAAAACGGAGTCATTGAAAATTCAAAGAGAATTACTAATTGAAGAATCTTGGTTTGAAATTCGAAACAGCATCTTTGATAGAAGGTGAATTTTAGATTTAGATCAAGAATCAAGAATCCCATCAAGAGATTAATTTTTAAGGTTACGTCCTTGTCAATTTGTGGAGGTGAATTTTACTGTTGTCCGTTGTCCTCTGTCCTTTTTTTTGTACTGCGTATCTTGTATCTTGTCCGGTTTTTTTCTGGGTAACCTTTTCTAAAATCTTCGTCATGGCCTACATTTGGGATTTTCAATTACAAGAAAAAGAAAACAGAGTCGAGATTCTAGATTCTAGATTCTATACTCTACATCTATTAAATAAATAAATATATAGACTATGTTTTATACTTTTTATAACGATGCACTTTTCTATACCTATAACACACAACCTACAGATAAATAGATACAGAGAAACTGTCACATTAACTTTTGTAGTTCTAAGGCTTCTTTTCCCTTTCCCAGTTCATCTTTACTTTTTCCCTGTCTGCTCGTGCAATCTTTGGAAAGAAGGAAAGAAGGAAAGCAGGATAGATAGGATTCTTGTTGATACTCTTGACTCGACTTGACTTGACTCTTTAGAAGTCGGTGCACTATGGTCTATGCTCTCTGGTAGATTTTGGAAGGAGAAGAGTAAATTCAAGAGTCGAGTAGATGGCAAACGGCAAATGGTAATGGAATAATGGATAAGGGATGACTGATTTCATTCAAAGCCGAGGAGGAGAAGACTTGAATTCTCGAGAATTCTGTAGAATCCCTAGAATCTACCATCTAGAATTTGAAATTTGGGCCGATGCACATGTGTACGTTGTACATGTGTTTCTTGTAACTTGTGACTTGTGAATGAGAGATGATGATACGGGTACAAAAAGGAAAAGAAAAACTAGTACGCGAACGAAGACCAGTACAAATACAAATACAAGTACATTTAGGAGTTATCTACTTCTTTCTTCTTTACAAGCTACAGATTCATACTACTCGACTTTCTCCACTTTCACTGCACACTTATGTTATATGTGCATACAGGGCATTCTGCACTCTACAGTAGGATTGAATAGTACAAGTATAAATATAAGCAGGAAATGCGAGTAGGAGACAAAGCAAAGCAAAGCACAAAGCACGTGCGTACATGTTGTGTCATGTGAAGGTTGAAGGTTCATAAAAACTATGTTCGTCATCGTCATGCTTCTTGTAACTTGTAAGTTGTAAGATTGAAGCTTAGAGGAGAAAATCCACTGGGGTTTTCTCCCGTCATATTCCAATCCACTTCTTGGGGTAAACAGTAAAAAGTACACACGTACAAGAATACTAGAATGTTCTCAGGTATTTTACAGATTCTCCATCCAAATGATACACAGATACTTGTATATTGTGTAACCCTACTTCTTCTTGATACACTTGAAATTTTACATGTTTCAGTGGGCTAGAACAAGAGAACTGGGAAATGTGATGGGATTCTTCTGGATTCTGGATGCTGGATGCTGGATTTTTTTGTCTGTGAATATTTGTCATTTTTTTCAGCGTTATTAGTTTATCTCAGATTTCCACTCTTATGAGAGAGAGACAAATTGTCGAGAGAATTGTACATTGTTCATGGAATGTAGAATGTAGAGCAGAAAAAAATGGAGAAGCAGAGTTTTGAGATTTGAAACTTGAAATATTTACGAGGTAAAAACAATTCCAACTCGTTTTCAAGCTCCTCGTCCTTGTTCTTGTTCTCGTTGTCATGTCTTGGGGAATCAGCTCTAGAGTCTAGACTCTAGAGAATATCCAAATCCAAATCCAAGAGGATAGAGATGAAGAAAAAGAATACACAATACACAGGTTGTAAGCTGCCACTTGTCAGTTCTGTTATCACGTAGTAGAAAATAGATGGAAGATTTGAATATTTCGTGCAAATTTTAAAATTTGAAGCATGTAAACAACAACGTAAAATGCTCAAGATTCAAGTTATGAGTTTTCATCACTTGTGTTTTGCTTGTCTTTTTATGAATGCTTTGGTCTTTGGTCTTTGGTGTCTACGACACGATTCAGTATTTGTTGTGCTACGTGTAAAATGGGTTGAAAGTTTGAATGAGTTTTTAAAGCTACTAAAGATATATAAGAAAGTATTATGTATCATGTATCATGTAGAATGTGGAATGTAGAGGTCAACTTTGAACCTTTTTGTGGTTGCCTGGCAACTCCTTTTTTAAATCACAAAGTAGAAAGTCTTTGCTATTGTCAATTGTCACACGCCTCCGTAATCTATAGTTTGTATGGTGTGGCAGGAAACTAACTTGGGAGGATTATATTCAGTGAAAAAGAGGAGGCAAACACGTCTATATAAATGCACAAGGTACATAATGATGACGCCATCATGTTGTGTATTTTGCGTTGTTGTTGTTGTTCATGTAGTTGTCGTTGTGTTTGCGGAAGGAAGAAAGTCCAAGTCATTTTATAGACTTGTTTCATGTTTCATGTTTCATTTAGAAAGGAGGAAAGTGTGAAAGGAAGCTTTTTCCTTTGTACTTTGTACTTTTAAGCAATGAAGAAAGAAGAAAGGAGAGAAAATCTGAGGTCGTTGCTTCATTTCTTGGAAAGTGACAGTGACGTGAAATGACGTATCGTATCTTTTAAGTCTACACGCTATGAACTATACACTATACAAAACGAGTGGTTCTGTTTCTGGTTTCTGGAAAGAGAATCTAATTCTGAAAAAAATGTAAAACGTAAAAAACACGAGCCCACAGTTGTAATGCGTTTTAGTTTGGAGTTTGGGATATTTTCCCTGTACAAAGAGAGACAGCAGACAGCAGACAATGTTTGGAATTTATACAATGACTTTTTGAAAATCTAATCATGAATGCTGATTTAATTGTGTTTTTTTGGTTTCTTGTCCTATTTTCAGGTTCAGTAATGTTTCATGTTCGTCGACGTCCACCAGATTATCATCCGAGGAAGAGGAAGAAGAAGCCTGGACGTCGAGCAGATGAGGAATTGGGTAGTGGCTATCGAGGGAGCTACGACGGACAAATAGAACCACTCCTCATCGAACTTTTACCCGGTAAGTATGACATAAAAAATTATACACTGATTGGGATTTCGGAATTAATCAAATAGTCAAATAGTTAATCAACAGCAGAATAGCATTATTGTAGATTGTAGTTAACAGGAATAAGAAGTAAGAGTCAAAGAGTCAAATTCGGTCAATGTCTGATTGTGAGTAGCAAACGAGAAAAAGTAGGAGAGGAAATGACAGCGGAAGTACATATATTTTGCATCTATTTGCCTTCCTTTTCATTTTTCATGCTGTTAGTATTATTATCATCATTTTTTTCTAAAAGTATAAAGTATAAACTATACAGTATAAATGGTATAAAGTATAGAGGAAAGTGACATTTCGCGAGGATGTTTTGCTCCTGACACAACTTTCCGGTGCCGGTGCAAGTACATTAAGCTTATGAGTTCTGAATTCATAAAGAGAAGAAAGGGAAAAGAAAAGCTTACTACTTTTACTACCTTGTTTTTTTTTCATGCACACAAACTTCATATCATATTTTGTACTTTGTAAATTGTAGTTTAGGGGAATAACACGTTGGCATGAAAATAGGAAAACCAGCAGTAAAAATACTTGTTAGTTGTTATTATAGTTGTTAGTTGTTGTTGCTACTGACTGCTGACTGCTGATTGAAAAAAATTAACAAGAGTCGCAAGTCGTACCAGGGGTCCAGGAAATTTCATGTTGATTTTATTTTTTATTTAGACTTTGCAAAGCTAAAGTAAAGCTAGAACTGTTTTACATCTACAATGCAAATTTTGCATGCTGCATGGAAACTTTATCTTTTACACTAATTATCTACTGTATCATTTGTGATTATGTTCTTGATTGTGAGGGGAACGAATAATTAGGGAAATAAAAGGAAGCACAATGTCTTTTCTGTTGTATTACAGCAGAAAATATTACACATATATTTTTATTCCACAAAATAAAGAATAAAGATATTAAACAATGTAATTATTAAACATGTAGTTGAGAATGGAGAACTGAGAACTGAGAACAAAAGTTATTTTTAAAGCGGTTTACTAAATAAATATGGGAAAGGGGAAAGGGGGAAAAAGTAGAAATCAACTTAATTTTCCTGTACAATTTATCATTAACTTTTTAGAAAACAACTGTAGGAACCAGGAAAATTGAGCATGAAATAATATTTGCACTAATGTTGGGCCTTAATATTTTAGATAAATCATGGTTTTAATGATGATTGATCTTTTTATCTGTACAAAAGAAAGTGGAAAGTTTTTTATTTCTTGGAATACACAAAGTTTCAAGTTACAGAGGGGAAATGGGTATAATTGGAGTAAATTTGTTGTGGTTTTGTGTTCTCTTGTGTTTTGTATTTTGTATGGTTTATCTTTTTTTTTACCTTTTGATCACACTGGGAATTACGGATTACTCTTTATTAAATTATAAACCTCGTACTTGTACTTCAACTCCAAGTTCAAGGACTCTCTTTTATTTTATTTTTCTCCTTTCTTTCCTTATAAATTGAATGGAATTGGGAATGGAAAGGGAAAGAGAGAAGAGAAAAGAGAAAAGAGAAAAGTAATGAGAGCAAGTTGTTGAAAAGACATACCATTTGTATTATTATTATTATTATTAATTTGTTACCTTCGCACTTTGCCGTGTACACTTCAAAACTTGTGCCTTCTTTTTAAACTTTGTAAAAGGTAAAAGACATCTACAATCTACAGAGAAAGTGGAAAGGAGTATGAAACTTTTGAAAGAGTCCTTAAAAATGGAAGGAAAACTTTGAAACTACTGTATGTGTGTGAATGGACAGAGTGGAGTGTGGAGAGTGCAGAGGGAAAGGAGGAAAAGTTTAGCATGGGGATTTCAAAACCTCTTGTAGATACTAGATACCGTTTGAGGTTGTGGTTCTACTTATTTTAGTTCAAGTTAAGTTTAAACAGGAACGATGGTCTAACGATTGTAAATGGGTAGTTGGTAGTGGATTGTAGTGACACTTTTTAGTCGTTTATAGTTTATAATGACCTGAATTTGAAATCAAAATCTACATCATCATCATCATGTGTTTCTAAAATGTTCATTTTCCACTTGTGTCTCTGTATCAAACGCCCAAACGCCCAAAACCAAGTGAAATTTGAGATTCCAGCTCGAGCTTCGAGTTTTGAGTCCATTTCCATTCAAGTTAATTGAAAAAAGACAAGCCAGCGACCAGCAGTCGTACTAACAACTGTAAGATATTATATAAAGTTAAAGTTACAAAACCGAGCATTAGCTATAAAATTATACTTACAAAGTTTACTAATATAGATATAGAAAATAGAAAAGCAGGTGGTGAAAGGAGTGACATGTTTTTGAGCACGATAGACGATAGACGATTGGTAAAGTGCGAAAGTGAGAAATTGAGAAAGAACAGCTTGGGATCAGACGTCAATGGGATCGGGCGGGCGGGTTCTCGATTAGATTTATCTTTTTGGGTCCGATAAAAAAATTGTCATGAGCAAGTAGTAAGTAGTAAGTACACTGACAATTGACAATTGACCATGAGTGAAACGCCTGGCCTTTAGCCTTGTGCTTTAGATATATGTTATGTTTTGTAATACTTTCTTATCACAAAATTCTGTACAAGGGAAAAGGAAAAGGGAGTGAGCACAATCTATTTAATGTAGGGCAAGAATTTATCAAGTATCAATTAGGAATATTGAGGGATATTTTCCAGATTTTTTGAGGGAATTTCACACACCCTTTCCAGTTCAGAGTTCTGACCAGCCCAGACCATCTGATTCAGTCTGGTGTGACGCTAAATACTAAAATAAAAAATATCAACAGCTGCAGATTCTGCAATCTGCTGCAGAATATGTTATGTTTAATTTTATTATGTAATTTTTTATTGGTACAGAATTTCGCATTTTGGTTTTCATTTTTAGTGTTTAGTGGACAGTATAAAATGTAAAATGAACTCAGAATTCAGGCTAGAATAAAAATATTGGTGTAGACTCTAGAGTGCTCTGAAGAGAAAGAGAGATCAGAGATCTTCTTGCAGATTAGTAGCAGTAGTTTAGTAGTATGATGATTATCGTCGTCATAAACAAAGAATAAAGAAGCTCAAAAAACAGCAGTGTAAGCTTGAGTATGACGTATTAATCATATTAATAGTAATGAAGGATTATGCAGCTAATACATGATGATATATTATGGATGTGGTATGTATAACGTATACTTCATTCCCTTTTGCTTATGGTATATTAAACAACCAGATCCAGATCCAGGTCCAGACTTGAGATGAAAGAGAAAGTAAAAAGGTTGTATGAACAAGCTAAACTAATTGTAAGAGAGATGGAAAGTATTTTTCTGTTTGCCCTTCCCCAAAATGTTTACTTTGGAAAACATGATAGAATATGGATTAGGGATTATGGATTATGAACATGGTTTGATGTTTGATAAGAAGAGTGCTCAGTTCTTAAGTCAAGATCCACAAGTAACAAGTAGCCAGTAGATAAATATTTAAAATATACACATGAAAAGATGATGAATAGAGAATAGACTAGAGTCTAGAGAGATGGATAAATGTAGACACGGTGTAGATTATAAATTATAATTTTGGAACATACAACATACAGTATGTAGAAGAAAAAATTCTCAAGTCCTAAACGATGGGCACTGTCAAGTACATAATTTTTAACCTTGTCTGTCTTAAACAAGAACGTAGTCGGAGTTGGAAAAGACTGAGGATGAAAAGGGTACATGAACTAAACTAAAAAAAAAAGTTTGTATATGTTCCAGTTGGATTCTCTCTTGAATTCTAAATTTGACTCTTTTTGTTTATATTTACAATTTATAAGTCACCGTGTTTATAAAGTGCATAAATCATCCTGTTCATCGTCAAAGAGAAGGTCAAACTTGTGTACATTCCTCTCTCTATGATAAAAATCATCCAAGTTCAAAACTACATTTTATGAGTTTATAAGATGTGAAAGCTGTTGCTTTGAAAGTTGCTTGATGTGAGGTTCTTTTCTTTTGATGTACATGATTATCATGAGGACCATCAAGTATCAAGTAGAACGTAGATAGATTTACTTGACTCCTTTTACTCGTTGTCCTTGTTGAAATTTTTAAAAGGTAGTAAAATTTCGGCAGCCCTGTACAGATGTTATACATATTCTGTGTTTTTTAATCTAGAGAAAAGAAGCAAAAACTTTTTCTATTGCTTGACCATTAACTATTATCTTTGTACATAGCTTCGCAGCAGTAGCAGTCACTTTATTATTTATAATACAATACTTGTAAATACAAATCAGAGATCAAAGGCAAGGTTTCTAGGGGAGCTCTTTTTATTTCAATTTTCAAGACGCGAGCTAAAATGGAGAAAGTAATTTCTTCCCGCAGACTAAATGCCAAAGCACTATCTAAAAATGAGAAATCAGAGGAAAAATAAAACAAGAATACGAATACGAATACTATCTTTTGTTGTTAGTTTTTCTAGAGATAGAACAAAACGACAAATGTAATTGAGAAATCCATCGGAAGGTAAATAAATGATAGATGGATAGACATGGTGAATTAGGAACTAGGAATTAGGAAATATTCAACATGTAGAGAAAATGGGAAATGGAAATGTCATTCACTCTGGAAACTCGAGTGAATCGTGTTTCAGTATTCAGTATCCAGTGGAGCCTTTTGATTTTTCCTTGTTTACAAAGGAAGGGGAAGAAGGGAAGAGAAAGTGTTTTTTTTACCCGCCTTGGATTTTGGATTTTGGATTGCACAAGGCAGTCAATGTACGACAATCGTCAATGGACAATGTTGATGTTTTCTTTTCCCGTGTCTTCATTACATGTGTAATATGTACAATGCACGATGTACGACGTACGATGTAGATTGTACATGCAAACAGCAGTGATGAGAAGGACTGAGGTTCGTTATTCGTTGTTCCTTTTGTTCCTTGTCTCCGTCTTGGTGAATTGTATAGTAGGTGGGCTATCTTTGTAATGTGAAATGTGGAATGGATGGTTGGGAATTGAATGACTGTGCACATGCAACCCATAGATGTTAGAAGGCTTGATTATGACGACTGTTTCCAAAGTACTGTAGTCTGTAGTGTACTCAATTTTACTTTTACTTTACCAGTACTACCAGTTTTTTTTACTCAATGCTCATTGTGTGTACTGTGTTGCGTACTTTCTTGTCTCAAGTTGACTTCGTCTCAATCTCTCCCTCATTACGTTGAATTGTTTCCGTTTCTTTCCAGTGTGTGCAGAGTCTAGAGTATCGAGTGTGGAATGTAGATGTATGTTTGGACTTGTGGTGAATGGTGAAAGTCCTGTCGTGTGTAGTGTGGTATGGTCTGGTCTGGTCTGGTGTAGTGAAAGTAGGATTGTTCTACGGTCCTGTATTTAGATTGGAGTTTGTTCTATGTATCTTGTATCTGGTTTCTTAACTGTTATCTATTATCTACAATCTTCAATCTATGTAGACAAAGCCTTGATTTGTACATTGTACATTGTACACACGATGGATGATTAAGACCTAAACCGAGAACTGAGGAATTGACGGGAGTGGAGGGAGAAATTGGAGTAGCTCTCTGCTCTCTGGTTTCTGGTTGTTTTTCATTGTTATTTTAGTTGCTTTCTCTTTATTTTTGTAATGTGTAGGAGTGTAGAAGCATTTGTTCTAAAATTGACAGTGTTCTCTAGCTTGTTTTTTTCTACTCTATACTCCATTCCTCCATCCTCAATGCGTATTAGGGATCAGGATTGTGTGTAATGTTGTAATATGTAATATGGATGACGTTTTTATTTGTACAGTGTGTATTGTGGATTGTGTAATTTTTTTCTGTATTGTGTGGGGACGGAGAGCGGCGTATTTTATAACCTAAAATCTAAACCGTAAATATCTAGAATCTGGGGTTTCTAGATTCTACATCTGCATCAAGATTTGGAGAAAGTACAAAAATACTTGAGATATCTATTTAAACAGAAAGGAAAGTTGAGACCGTGGAATCAAATGTGTACTGCGTACATACAGATAACATAAAGATTGTAGTTGTTTTGATTGAAGACAGTGTCGTGTCTTTACATTTACTCAGAACTCAAATTACTATTGACTAGAAAAGATGTAGAATATGAAACTGCCTACTCCTACACATTACACACTGCGTACCAAACTCTCATCAGTTCGATTTTTTTTGAGAGGAGCGTCAAGAGTGAAAGTATTTAAAGTTGTATGCTTCATGGGTTTTTTTCCATGGGTTTTTTGCCATCTTAAAATGTTTTTCATCTTTTTGTACATCAAGGTATAAAAATGTAGTATTTGTATTGTTCATTTAAAATTTAAAAAAAAATAGAGGATGAAAATTGAACATGGGCTGAACCTGATCACATTTTCATGAAACCTATGAAATGAAAATATTCGAGGACAAGAATGTTGTTTTTGTGTGTGCATGTAGAATGTAGAATGTAGAGTAATGTACATTGTACATTCTACATTGTACATTCTTTGTGTAAGTGGTCAATTGTGTCAATTGTCTTGTCATTGGAATTGATGGTAATAGAATGAGAAGGAAAATGTCATTGTGACTGTGTGGTTCTTGCTTTCATTTTGGAATTGGAATTGGACAAGATTGGATTATTTCACAAAAGTACAGCGTAGAGTGTACAGTGTACACGAGTAGACTGGAACGTGAAGCTAAACCCAAACCCAAACACCAATACCGAGCTGAAATGACGACATAAGACAGGCGAATGGATAATGGATACAGAGGGAAACGTGTGGTTGTTGTTGGTAGATGGTAGAGTGACATAAAATGAAATGAAATTGGACAATGGACAATGGACGATGGGCTGTGGGTAGCGGGTGAAGGTTGAAATGTCATTTATTTTATCGGTTGTGTGGATTTTGGATAGTCCAAGTTCCAGGTGGAACATGGACATGGACAACGGACAACGGACGAGCAAGCGAGGAAGCAGGCAGACTATTGTGTATTGTAGATTGTAGATATGCATGAAAGAAATACGATAATATAAATGGAGTAGTGCTTTCTTCATTCCACTTTCTACTTTCCGCCACATGGCACAAGGCACAAGTCAGGGCTTGGCTTGGTTTAGTTTGGTTTTGGTATGACATGAAATGAAAGTCTATGCGTTTAATAACAGTACATTAGGTTGGATTGTGTAACTCGTTGGTTCGTTGGCTGTTGGCTTTCTCATTTGGTCTCAAGTCTGAATGAGACAAGGTCTGAGAGTGAAAGGTGTGAAGGTTGGAGAATGGAGAATGGAGAGTGGAGAGGGCAGAGAAATTAAAGAGGAAGACACCATAACAAAAGAGTAGATATTACGGTTTTTCCACTCTACACCTTCCGCAGTGTACAGTTTTTAGTATTGATGTTTATGGTTGAACTAGATTCAAGCCTAAACAATTTAAATGTGTAGGAAAAGGGAAAAGGGAACCGTTTACTGTGAATTGAGTGTAATTTTCATTGATGGTCCTCAAAAAAAAGAAATTACGAATATCGAAATTATTGAAGAAGGGAAAAGTATGATAAATTTTATTCGTGCACCATTGTACATCATTATTATTATTATTTCACCAGTTTTGTGTAAACAGTGTACAATGTACAGTGTACATATTCATGGTTCATTGACTTTGAAATTTTGTCAAGGTTTGAAAATTAAAAATACTCCTTTTTCCTGTATCGTATGAATAAATGATGAATAGATTACCAAGGTTAGAGTTTTCAATATTCAATACTCAATACAAAATGAAATAGTGAAATAGTTATTCTAATTACAGCTATTGATATTGATATCGATTTTTGACCGGAGGCGAAGCCGGAGGTCTGTTATAAGATTTGGGCCTTTTTTGGGAACACCTAGTGGCAAAAAAAAACGTCCGTAACGAAAATCCTCTGTAACGCTTTGAAAATTTCAAAATTTGGCCATATACTGGGTCCAAATTGTGTGTCCGTAACGAAAATCCTCTGTAACGCTAATTTACAAATTTCACAATTTGGCCGTATACTAGGGCCAAATTTTCCGAATGTTGAAAATTCACAAATATTTCAAATTTTCCGAAGTTGGCCGTATACTAGCGCCAAATTTTCCGAATGTTGAAAATTCACAAAAATTTCAAATTTTCACAATTTGGCCGTATACTAGCGCCAAATTTTCCGAATGTTGAAAATTCACAAAAATTTCAAATTTTCACAATTTGGCCGTATACTAGCGACAAATTTTCCGAATGTTGAAAATT
>JABASP010000899.1:0-38155 GCA_019776565.1 Sminthurinus signatus | reverse complement strand
GAAACGGGGATTTGAGACCTAAAGCAAAGATCATAGTATGTCAAAATCTTTAACAGCTTTTTTATTCAGGGATATTAGCTTTCTCATGACACATGACAAGCACATAAATGCTACTTGTATTTTTATATTTATGTCCATCTCTATTGATGCCATTCAGAGAGCACTCAGACCTTATTTGGAATTGGAAGACTTTTTGGAAGACATATCCATTAATAAATGTATGAGTTATATCTTTAACACTCTTGACTGAAATCCTGAAATCTAGTTTCCGGATAGGTGTAATTTTTTGAAATTTATAATAAAAATGGAATTTTGTGTAACACATATTTCAGATTTCAGTGTGGTCAAACAGTTCTCTTTTCAATCCATTACGATAAAGTAGTGTATATCTTCAATTATTTATAGTTGGCTATTAGTATTATTTTGATAGATTGTGCACACAAAGATTTCCTTGTACCTCCCTCTTTATCCATCATGTTCCCGACTTGAAAGGACTTTTTTGACATCAAGTGCTTTTTCTTCAACAGTCAACTGACTGTACACTGTACATGAGCTTGTATGTTCATGATGAATTAGACTTATTATGTTCAGTCAAGTTGACTACTGTTGATATAGAGAAACATGAAAGACATGATGATGAATAGGCAGAGTTGTGTTTTGTGTCATGTATCTATCTATCTACATAATATCTGTCTACAACCTGAGAATTGTAGCTATGAGCTATTAGCTTTACTAAGAAATTCTCCATTTTAATTATACAATTATCAAATTAAACACGGCTTATTATGAATCAGTCATATATGTATAATGTATATGTATATGTATTTTGAAGACACTTGAAAAGATCCTCGAGTCTTGAAAAGTCTTTATTCTTGATTCTAAATGACATGATATGATGTGTGTTCTCTCAATCTTTTGAATAAAATCCGTGCATACATACACATACACATACTGGTATACATATGTGAATAATTTTAATGATATCAAATATCAAATGTAAACGAGGTGTAGAGTGCAGGGAGACGGGAGTCCAGAGTGATATATTGCATTACATTAGAAAAAATTCTCAGCTACGGGATATAGGAAGTAGAATAGAGTGAAGAGTATCGATGATCATCAGCATCATCGTCCTCGTCGTAGGGTTACAATATAATATGTATTACATGTAATAGAATGAACACACATCATTGGACATTGTGATTGAGGAGTTCAAGTTTCAAGTTTACGCTTTTGTCAACAGTCAAAAGTGACAGACGATCATACATAAAAAATAAAAATATAATCGTCACAGTCACTGCCATGATCGGAGATATGTTAAAATCCATCAAGTCCATAAAGTCTTAGCGGATGATGATGACCAATTCCGATTTGCATGTCATACATAATAGAGAGAAATGTACATGCTAAATGTATACACAGTACACATCTATTATGTATTGTGTATAATGCATGCAGGGGATTTTGATTGTTGATCGTTTATGTACAAACGTACGTGATCCATACCGTTAGCTTTTATATTCCAGTCAATCCCATTATCCTGTAATATAATGCCTTATATGTCTTAGAAAACGACTCGAGACTCATACTCGGTTCTTAAACTCGACACAGTTCTGGTTTTAACTTTGGTTTGGTATTATTATTATTATCGTTTGGCATTATTGGGAATTTGAAATGAGAATCATGTAGGATTGTGATGTAATATATGTGATGTTTGATGTGTGTGCTGTACATTATGCATTATACATGTAATATGGGAATAGTATGGGATACATTAGGTATGTATTATGTATGTATCTACAATTGTGACAACATTGTGCGAACCAATTGAAGTGATTTGGAATTTCTTAAACCAATATTCCATGTACAATATACATGATTGATATGATATATTGAACAAAAAGGATCAATATTCATTAGTAAATTCTTATGAAATGTACTGTGTCTCTTTCTTCAAAATATTTTGTGTGTATAATATGCTGTATTATACTAATATTTTCCTCAGACGTCAGGATTATTTGTTTGTATATTATTTACAATGTAAAGCAGTATATAATAATAATGACGGGTAAGGAGATTGAGGTTCATTGATTTAAACTGTACATCTGAGTATAATATTGTATACAAATAGTACAAATGATTGAGTAACTGAACTTGTTCTCTATCGCTCATCTCATTATTAAACAGAACAAATGCCGAACGCATAGATGGATACATATATGTACCTCCTTCCTCCTATTTTTCTTATTACTCGTCTTCGTCTTTCCGGCTTCATGTTTGCAATTTATGGAATTTACTGTATTCTCACGTACTAGCTTTGGGAGTTGAATTGATTTCAAGCCTATCCTTTTTGGATGGATTTTGGAATTGATTGCATAGGAATTTTCATATAGATACACATGTTTTTTTTGTATAATGTATTATAATTTATATATACTAGAGTACTTGAGTAATATGTAATATTATATAATATTCTCGGATACATCCATCATTTCTAAGCATGATCATAACATTCATAACGTTATATAATGATCTTGTTATTTAGATGAGTACCTTTGTAATGGTAACGTTGTACTGTTCATTCACAAAAAGTAATTTGTATGCATAGATGTATTATGTATACTATATATTATATAGTATATACTTAACAAAAAAAACCAAAGAAGACGATGCAAGATGCAAGAGAAAATTGTGGTCGTGTTGAATTATTGTGTAACATATCGATTTGGATTACTTGAGCTGATACGTCAAAAAAAAGTATATCGATTTGTAGTTGTAGTTCGTGATTCAAATCTGCGTAAACCCATCTTTGAAAATTCTATATAATTTTAATCTACAAAATACATCGAGGCGGCACCACCTCCTAACCTGAGAACTTGTATTCGGTATATTTTATATTGTACTTGATACCTGGTATCAAACAAAATTATTACCATCATCATAGTCATTTGATGGTCATCATCATCGTTTATCCGCTACTGCATTTCTCCACTAATGTTTCCCAAGTTGTAAGAGGATGAATAAATAATAAATAAATAAACACTCAACTCCCATTCATTAGCTATTTGCCATTTGTAATAAAAAGAAAAAAAAGAAGATATTTACAAAAATTTAACTCATGTAGTAGTCAGTAGGCGTACATAAGTACAGGGTACAGGTCTTATGAGCCAAAGGGAAAAGAAAGGCAGACAGGGTGAAGAGTGAAGAGGATGAGGAGGTTGAAAAGTCCAGTAGCAAAAAGATTTTTTTTTTTTTGCAAGGCCCTCCTTGATACTTAGTACATGATACATGATACGTAATACATGATGAGATAAGTAATAGTTCTAGTATCTCGAGAAGATTGAACAGCATCTCATCATCATGATGTACAGATTTTTAGTCTGGCAATTTCATTTTCGGGTGCAACGAATAGACGACATAAAATGCTTCATAGTTCATATAAATAGTTCTGCTGACTGATTTTTATGAGTTGGCGTGAAAGAATTAGGAAATAAATTGTACATTATGTACTATACTAATTACCGAATTTGGACTCTGGTAGAAAATAAACTTGATGTGAAATGCTAAATACTGAATCCCACTGTACAGTACAATATAGTTGAGCATAGAAAATATTATACTGATCTAAGATATATGCATAAACTAATCGAAAAATTGTGTTTTTTTACCTTTATGGTTTATAGCATAAAAGGTATTAATAGTATTCTTATTTATATATGTACTTTCTTGTTGTACTTGAACTTTTTTTTTTAACAAAAACACAACTACATATATACATCGGAAGAAAAATTGCAATATTGCCTAGGAGCACTTGGTTAGTTTAGGTTAGAATGTGTGTAGGACTCTTATGACGACCATGCCATGCTATCCTCAGTCTTATTACTGTTCGGTAGGTTATGTATATGTACTGTATGAACAGAAGTAGACTTGCGGCTCATGTCACAGTGCGAAGTTAATGAGAATTAAATGTAATGTAGAATATTATACAGGGATGTAAAAAAAAAGGTGTACATAATATGATATTCTAGTGATATTACATGAGTAAGTGAGTACAATTGCAATGATACCGATATAAAAATTAATCTTTTATTTCCCCGTTTTTTTTCTATTACAGATGCTGAGAAGGAGATTATTGAACTTAGCCCTTCTGTCATTTGCATTAGGTGGATTCGTCTCAGTCCAAGGTACGTGGTTGAAATAATACTATATATAAACCATAATAATAATGAATAACAATAGTAGTAAATAATAATAATACCTTTCCATTTAGCCTTGAGTATTTGCATGCACCAAGCTTCTATATATTTTTTAAAAATCCTTTATTATTATTATGTCATATTGCGTGTATTCCACATTCATCATCTTGTTAAAATTTTAAATTGACAATCCAAGTAGTCTGGTCCTTGTAAAAGATAATAATAATAATGATAATAATATTAGTATTTCTTGTACATGAATTTTCTGTACATTTAGTATTTAATTACTTTATTTTTATTTTGGTATTATACTTTGGGCTTTTTGAATGCTTTATTTTTTATTAATATTAGAAGTGTATTAATATTTGTTTTTCCATTTTTTTCATTTCGGCTGAAATTACAGGACTTACAGGATTTGAGAAACTTACTGATTTGGACTATAGAGGAAACACGTACTATTCTATACGGAATTTGTCATTAGCTGAATGTGAAGGATGGTGTAGACAGGAACCGGAATGTGCTGCTGCCGCTTTTAGGTAAGTGACCCCTGATTTATTTATTCAAACAATATAATATTATAATAATGTAACTCGTCTTATGTTCTTATACTTACGTCTTACACGTGGAAATTAGTAATCAGCTGCTTACGCTCTGTTTGTACATCTTATTATTTGTTTGCATGTAGAATGTAGAATGAAGAATGGAAAATGTAGTGTGCTTACATGCACGCGTGCATATAACGTTGTGTAGTCCACATTACAAATGACCCATACAGAAAAGAGAAAGAAAAGGCCTTCATCTTTTTAAGTTAACGGCTTTCACTAAAAATAATAATGCATACAGCATAGCATAACATATTATAATGTAGTAGTATTTAGTATTTGGATATTTTTTTCTGCTGTTTTCTGGAGTTGAAACGTAATAGAGAGAGAGACAGACAGACAGAGAGAGGGCAAATACGTGCATGACATAATATGCAGTTTAGTCTATTAGGTATTATAATGAAAGATGAAACATGTAGAATCCGGTAGCTTAATTGTTATGCCATTACGAATCCACACGATCAGTGTTTTTGTCGGCGACGTGCGAAATTAAGTGCACTTATCAAGGCAAGATAAAGTACAAGAGAAGTACAGAGAGACATAGAGAGGGAAAGATTAAAAGACAGTCATGTATCATCGCATCGGTAGCATCAACAATCAACAAGTGGTTTTTGAGGAGAGATAACATCGACCTTTTCTTGTCGACATGTGTAGATTTTTATATAAGGAGATGAAATAAACGGGTCGGCAGTCGGCATCATGTCTCACATTTCCTTAAACAGTAATAAACATTGCATATGTATATTTTTTACAATAATATGCATTACATTTTACATTGCATATTATTTATTATTGTATAGTTTTTTCCTTTGTCTTATAATATTACTTGTGAGTATTTTGCATTTCTGATATAAAAGTGTATAGCAAAAAAAAGGTTGGATTAGATTTTTTTAGAAGGAAGAAAAACTGGTTAAATTTATCCCTAGCACACACTGTTTGTATCAATATACACAATTCAATAATTATACGAGGCTATTTTCCTACTTTAGATAATATTATATTTGTTTAAGATGACAATTATACACAAGTACAATGATTTATTGTTGTCGTTACTTATAAACCACATAAGTACCATTTTCCTGCTGTGGAACACAGTAATAATCTTTGTAATAATACTATTTTAATTTTATTAAGAAAAGGATAACAATTTACACCTTACTACAAGCTGTATACTGTATACTGTATACGATTCACTATTGACTACACACACACACATTGGTTCACACGGTAAAAAGGAACAGACAACGGATGAACAATACATATAAGTAATACAATAGTGGGTAGAATGAGGAATCAGTACACCAAGGAATGAGAATACCTCCAATCAAGTGTATCAAGTGTGCTTGTATATATGTATTTTCTTACTTTAGTTTATCTCTCACAGTCTGATTATGTACTATATAACACATAATGCACCTAGATTAGGTAAAAAGATAACTGAAAAAAAATGGTATGATTACTGATTCCTGTATTAAATTACTTAATACTATATGTAATATTTACTATTTACATTGTACATTGTACATTGTATTTTTCACATTACCCATTACTCATTACACACGTATCAAATATCCATGCATTTAAAAGGAGTGTCAGTGTTGTGGAATTGTAATATAATACCCAGGATTAAACATACATAATCTGTAATTCCGTGTTCGGATCGTTACAGCGACAAAAAAGACACACGAAGCTTGAGGTTTATCATTTATTTATCATTTACAACTATCATGTTGTACCTTTACTATAAACTATAAACTTTCTTCAAACCGACTTGATTCTTGATTTGTGTTGGACGTTTATTAGTTATTATGTTTTTATTTTTCATTAATTCTACGTTTTTGAAGAAATTCATGTATTTACTAAGCATTTTGCATAGATTCTGCAGCTTATAAAAGTTTGTTCACTGCAAACGATTTTTTAGAAATCAAGTTTTCAGGAAATGCAAATTGCAGTGATTGTATGTGCATAAATAATGCATGGTGCATAATAGTACTACGTAATAATGATGATAACAATCGACGTTTTACATCAATTTGATATCAAAATCTCAAACAAAAATTATAATCTTTCAATCTTCAATCTGTATAATATCATGTAAGATTTTGAGATATGGAAATAGGAAAGTGTTTTTTCTTATGTATTCATGTATTAAAATATCTTTTTTTTTTTTTTTTTTTTTTAAACTAGAAACTTTACAACCATTATAGAATTTAAAATTTAGCATGTAGTTTGGTATGATGAATCCAACTCGTTTCCTTTTCACGATCGTTTAATTTTGAATGGAAAAGTTATCTCATCTGAAAATGTTTGTGCATGAAATTATGAAAGTACATCAATTCGTTACTATGAAATTTCAACATAGTCAATTCTCTTGCCCGGCATCGTCATATTATGTAGGATTTAGGATGACCACTCTTATATGTACAGCTCAGTATATAGTAGAGTGGAGTTTGTATGTTATTGATGTTGTAAAAATGGGGAAGGAAGGAGAGAGGAAAAAGATGTTAAATTTGAATTACGGAGTAAGATTTTTTGCATCGTATTCAGTATACATGATAAATTTTTATGCAATGGCTTAAAGCTTAGACTCTAAACTCCAAACTCATCATCTCCATTTTCCATCATAGGTAGAAATGTATGAGGAAGATGAATGAAGAGGAGAACGGCGTCTTAGGTCTGATGAAGTGAACAGTGAATACACAAAAATCCTGCACGACTCGGCTACGTACTGAATACTACACACAGTACACAGTACACACAGTACACAGTGCTAATACTCCACTTGATGATTGCTTCATAATAAATAGCAGTGAGGATGACAATTTATTTTGTGCTCATGTCACACTTGCCTATCCAACCATTAATTAATATTAAACTGAGCTTTTACAGACTTTAGGACAAAATTCTAGTCTCAAGTTCAAGTCTTCAAGTTTTTAGCTTGTACAACCTACTATACTAAATATATATTATATCAGTATATTGTGCTTCTGTCTGCTACTGCTCCTCAATGTGTTTTCAGTACAGTATTCACTATTCAGTACATCCGTCTATACACTATACTCTATACTCTATATGATGTGCAATGTGCATGCAGTTAATAGTTTAATAGTTGTGGCGATACAGAAATGCGTTTCTCGTCACAAGCTATAGAGTATAGAGATGATGCAACGACGTGTAATTTAAGTACCAAGAATTAATCTCTCTACTCTCCACACACTACACATTTTTTTTTGTCTTTAAAATAGACCTGTAGTTTTGTAGTAGTTGCTCTTGAAATAAGTAAAAAAAAAAATTTTAGTTTTGGTACAGAATATTATAAAGGTTTGAAATTTGAAAGTGCATCATGCTGCTTTGAGTAGTTCTAGTGAATAAAACGAAGAAGCAAACCTTTATAGAATTCAACTGATTCATTCTTAAATCTTAATTCTTGATTCTCGATCCTTGATACTTGATGCTACCACTGCACTGAAGACTGAAGGAAAAGAATTAAAAGATATAAGCATAAGAAGTGGGACTGAACTGAACTGAGAAATATTTTCATTGAATTCCTCAAACTCCATGTCTACAAGTTCTACAAATTCTACATTCTACATGTCTAATCTATGCATGCACTTATACACACGTACCATTTGCCATCTACAATCTACACATGCAGTATTCACTATGCATCTCACATCTCACCTCGACTATTCCCAATATGTATAATGTATAATGGAATGGCATTCTATTCCACACAAGTAATAATAATAAAATAACCTTTATTACTGTCGTCAGTTACGTTCCACTGAGAAATTCAGTGTAGCTCCTTTTGCTTCCTCAGTGTTGCTCAGTGTTTTTCGTTGTTCATTTCATGACGTTTTACTCTGTCTGGCTATATACCTGATATTACATGCATAGGTATGTAGTATGTACTCTAGAAACAATTATTATTGCAAGTTGAGTAAATGGTAAATGGCAAAGTCATTAAAGTCCTCTTTCCATGAATGACAATCTTTCTGCATTCTGCATGCAGAAGAATAGACACAGACAGACAGACAATCTGAAATCTTCTCAGGTCTCAGGTAAATGAAACGATGGGGGAGTTTAGTTTAAAACAGGAGCAAGGAGCTTTTTAGTTTTCAGTAGTATCAACAGGAACATAAGACGAAAGATAATACAAAAATAAGAATAAAAACAAGAACAAGAACAACTAGGAGACAACGTTTTCGTCAGCGTATTATAGTGGAAACTTATTAGATTGTGGTTTGCTATGTACAATGTACAATGTACAGTATAGAGTATAGAGTTTAGAGTCTAGAGTACAGATGATTCTATGATTCTACCTCTTGTTCTCTTTCTCTGTATAATCCCTAATCTCGAATGAATTCCACATAGACCATTGAATCCATGAACTTAACCATGTACTCTTTTTGTACTTGTTATTACGGGACATTTTTTTTATGCATTGTGAGGCAAGGACGAGACAAAGGTGTCGTATGGCTACAATTAACTTGAGATTTGAGATTTCTTTATTCTCATCACCATCATCATCATTATCATCAACAACAGCAAGAGCAACAAGATCATCTCGTCCTTTTCTCCTTTACTTGTTCTTGTATTCTTTTACTCTTGTTGTGACTCTTCTTTGAAGAATCCACAAGTGGAAATGTGTTTGAATGAAATAACCTCTCATGCATCCAATGCATTATGTATAATGTATAATGTACTAAAAATCTGTGTAGATTACTCATTACACAATACCAACCACCATGATCTTGATCTGATTCCTAGTTGTAGCTTGTAGTTAATTTTATATCTGCAACAATCTGCATAGACAGAAGAAAAAAGATAGAAAAGACTCACAACAATCATTGTTTTGGAAATGTCAACTCTTTTCTTTTAGTAGTATTCGCATCTGTAACATTTCTTTCTTTTTCTTTTTTCATTCCTCTTCAAGTTCATGTTGTTAAAATTGGCTTCTTCTTCTGTTTTTCTATTCGGTAGTTTTTGTTTTAAAATTTTCTGTACCGTCACCAGTCAATGTACAAAGTACAATGTACAATGTACAGTATTGAATGAATCTAGAATCTTGAGATTGATGAAACTGGGAGATGTTATTGTTGTCATATTGTAAGTTTATTCTTCTTGAATTTAAAATGAAATCAACGCCTGGAAGGATATTTGTCGCTTTTGTCGCTTTGAGATACATGACATAGCATTTAGCATATTTAACACATTTAACAGTATTTTTAAACTTAAAATCGAGTAAGACAAATATACCAAAGACCAAATAAGTTTTTTTTAGGACAAAATGTTCTATTCAATTTTGTGTAAGAGGTTCTTCAATGAACTTTTTTTTTACTTTACACTTTACTACTTTACACCATAAAAATGCATTTTTTGTCTCATAATAACCGTTTTAATTCAATGTATGTATATTGTATATGTATAGATGTTGAGGTTGAGCTTGATCCAGCTTGGTTGAGTTGGTCCAGCCTCAATGTCAATTTTCCGTATTAAATTATATCATTATAATCTATGCAAGTGTAAATTTGTGGTTGCATCACACATTGTGACTGAGGTTGTAATTGTTGTGACAATTTTTTTGTGTGCATGTAATAATATAATAGGAAATGGTAAAAAGATGAATGAAAAAATGTAGTACGTAATACGTGGATAGATATTGTATGCTCAATGCTCATGCTTACGCTTGTACTTTGTACTATGGATTACTTTTTTGTTCGTGTATTGTGTATTGTATATTGTGTTTGTGCATCAAAATCAAATTAAAATTCTCATTACATTGTTCCCTATTTTCCTCTCTCTCTTACAGTTTTGTCGTCAATCCATTGTCACCACAACAAGAAACTCTCTGTTTACTTCAAAATGACACTTCTGCTCACAATCCAAGTGCGGTGCCACAGAAAGCTGCCTCAATGTACTACATGGTCAAACTACACATACGATCAGGTAAAAACTTTTCACCATTATTTAAAACACATTACACATTATTATGTATTACATCGCGCCTCATACATACAAAATACGTCATATATCATACTATAAATTGTGCAGCATACACTAAATTTTACACAAAGGATTTTTACGGCTAGTAAGATGACAAAACGGTGTACACACTGTCTACTGTCCAATGTCCATGGCTGGCTGGTCCACCTGTCTGTTTCTTTTACTTTTTTCTCATTTATTCTTCTTTCATCACCACTGCATACTGCATACTGTATTCTAAATCGTATCGTAATTGTAATTCCATTTTGATTATGGTACGTATTCTTCGCGGTTTTCTGCATTATTCTACCATACAATAGAGAGTTGAGGAATTGAGGAGTCATGTGTAAGCAGTAAGGAGTAAGCAAGTATGTAAAAGTGTGAAAGATGTTTAGTAGTAATTGTATCAAATACAATATCCGAGAAGGAGACACTACTACAAAATTGCAGAAGCAGTAAAAAGCATAAGATATATTGTACAAACGAATTGTATCCTCTTGTCCATCCTTTTGTATTTTGTATCATTTCAGCATTTTGCTCATATTTCATTCCTATTTTGTAGTGAGGATATGCATTTCAAATTACAATTGTTCATTGCACAAGATCCATGTATCCGCATTATATGCCATATTACGTATTACGTATTGGATAGACGATAGACCTACCCTTAGGAACAGTATAAATAATAAATAATGCTTGAACTGTAAATCACTTACCTACAGGCTACAGATTTTACAATCTACAATGTACATTGTACATACATGTATGTAAAGAATAGGAAAAACTTGGTAGACTTCAACAATTTACAGACATGATAAAGAATAAATAAATGAGGCATTCTGTGTTGTATATCTGTAATCTACAATGTAGATTGTAAATAGATTTAAATCCTGTACAACTGCATGATGTATGATGTATAAAAAGAACAAGAAAATGTATTTGTAGGAGTGGATGCCAAAAATACAAATTCCAAGTACGACAATAATTTTCCAACATCCAACACTCAATACAATACTTGATACTTGATATATAATACATAATCCAATTATCGTCAATCCTTAGATTTGAGATTTGAGTAGTTTAAATATTCTCTTGTTTTTTTTGTGATAGAATCAAAATTAGAAAAAAAATATGTAAGAACAGTAGTAAAAAAATTTCTAGAATTCTTGTTGAGTAAACATTGTTTGAGGTTTATGGTCTATGATCAATGGTCAATGGTCATTGCCAGTGGTCAAGTTAACAATATTCTGTTATCATTCAATCGATCATGAGTAAATAGAAAAAAAGTTGACTCTCAAATTGTATGTATTTATCCATCCTCCATACTCCATACTCCGTACTCCATACATCCTTGAACTTTAGATCTCTGACCGGGCTATAGGTTTATGGACTATGCACAACTACCCTCTGCAAAGGTAGATAAAAAAATCTAACTGTTGTATGAAATCAAATCATGTTATTTAACATGTTATACATTGTACATTGTACTCAACTTCATGGTATTTTATTTAGAGAATAGGGAAATGCAGTCCAAAACTAATAAGAGAGCAAAAAAAACCATGGATGGATGTAGTTTAGATTATTATACAATCCTATTATGTATTATTACATAGTTAATAGTTACTGTTCTATTATGGTGTAAGGCATGATGTACATGATACAGTGTACAGTGTACTCATTTCTGTTCCATGTAATGGTGAATAAATGGGATGAAATAGCATGGTCACCCATATTGCACTCATTTTTTTGTCTATGTGCATGCACAGATTTATATATATATTTATATATACATGTATACACCACCCATCCGTTAGTTTGACCTTTTCTTCTTTTCGCACAGTGTTCAATGTTCAATGTTCACGGTGCAGTACACATTACACATTCATCGCATTACATAAGAAATAAGAAATAGGAATGGATCATGGATATGGATATGGAGACACCTAATATTTGCAAATAAACTTGGCCGCTAATACAACTATGTATTATGTAAAGAGATGAACTATGTGTATGTGTAATGTGTATATTGTAGATATGTTGTATGTACAAAATGTATCTACATAATGAGATATACATGGATAGTGGATAATGATGAGATGGAGTTTTATTAACGAAACGGATTATAAGTATAAAAAAAAGTACTGGTTTTGTTCCGGTCTAGAAGCGAAAAACTAACTTGTGACTTGTGAGTGATTACTTGCGAGAAACATAGAAAACATGTGAGTAATTGAGCATCTGTTCTTAATTCTCAGAAACTTCAGGAAGCCCTCGTTCGTCATGTCCAATGGTTAATTCTCAATCTCCTCTCAACTCTACATGTATTTTAAATGTAACAACACTCAACACATGTGTACATAAAACATGATGCTTTCGGGAGTTTTGTTTTTGAATTTGTTTTGAGTCTGTCTAGATTCAAGATCCTGTCTGACAGTATTACAGATTACAGTACAGTATTTGGTGTTTTGATTAAATTTGTATCGCTTGGACATTGGACATTGGACATATGGGCTTCTCGTTCACCATCTCTCGTCTCTCCTCTACTTGTAGAATGTAGAATGTAGGATGTAAAAAAAGTCAAAAGGAATAGGAAAGAGAAGAGACAGGATTGCAATTCAAGTAGTTGTAGTTGTAGTTTTTAGTAGTAGTTGGACTTCCTGAGTGTACTCTGATACAATTGATGAAATCATCCATTCGGTACGCTTCTCACCATCTCACAAGGACTTCTCTGATGATGATCATGTTGACCAACTGTTGGAGGTTCCTTTACTTTTTTTTAGACTACGTACTTTACTGACACTAGATTCTTCCAACTTCCAACGTGATGGCATAACATTAACATTGTTGTTTTCAAATGTCATACGTCATACGTATATCACATACAGAATACAGATAATATCATAGAACATGGAAAGTGATGAATCATAAACTTGAGATATCACACGTGGACTTGTCTTTATTTTCTCACCATTAATACATGTATAAAAAACACAAAACAAATTTAGTGTCAAGTCTAGAGTCTAGAATTAAAGAGTCTACAGTGTAGTGTCTACATGTCAAATGTCTAAACAGAAGAAATTACCTTTCATAATGAAAATCTTGTACTCTCCTTTAGAGTTTGGAGTTTGGATTACGGAATATGACAGGTAAATGAATAGGATAGCTTTGCTATTTCTATTTGAATTCGGATTTGTATCTGTTTTGCATGTTTGTGTACACACTTGCAAGAGAGACAGGAACAGTCGAGGACCTTGTATGTTGTATGTTGTAAATGTTTTGTATGATAATCATATTTAATGTTTGACTATCATTATTACATCTTGAAATCCCATGTTCATGTACAATATTGTATGTGTAATGTGTATACTTTATATTCTTGATTCTTGATGCATAATATCTACAAATTGGAGTTACGTAGAAAATGAAGAAAAAACCCACATGCATACCACAAAGTATATAAAGCGTACATAGTGGTACTTATGTAAAGTTGTAGACGAAGAAAAAAAACCGTATTTGTTTGCAATTCTCTTTTTTCCCCTCTTTTCTTTTGGTATTCTCGTTCTTCTTGGACGGCATTGTGAATGGTGAATTGTGATCCTCTTGAGCATATGATGTACATGTACAATGTACATTGTACATTGTACACAGGAACATGAACGAAGCGTGTTCTTCTTGTCAAATCAAGAATGACTAACAAAACTTCCTGTATGTACTTTTTACGTTCCTACGAAGTACAAGTACAAATACAAATACAAATGTAAAGGAAAGAGAAGAGAAGTCCAGTTAGATTCATTGTTAATAATATTGTTATATATTATACAAATCCATCTGTAGTAGTAGTAGTAAAGTAGTTTGTATGTGTCTCTACATTTTCTACATTCTACATCTTTGTGAGTCCAAAGACGCATAACTATTCTATAGGATATACATTATACATTATACAGATTTACTTGTACATTGTAATAGATGTTGTAAATGCAGTTTCAAAGTATCAAAGTAATTCACTATGGAGTACAGAGTACTTACTACAGAGGAATTCCTGTGCGTGTCAATGTCAGAGCCGGCTTTTTTAATATAATCCAATCCAATTCCAATTGCGGAGAGTTAAAGAATAAACAGAATAATATAAAATACGGTATTGTACAATGTACATATAGCACGCAGATTGTACATTGTACATTGAACACACAGAGAGAAACACATAGCAGTTCACATTACATGTGCATGTAAATACACTTCTACTCTTGTTTCCTGACATTTGTTGAAATAAATTGCAATTTATTTCTCCTCGTCTTCTTCTCCTTCTTCTTCCTTTCTTTATTCTCCGTTCTCCATTCAACGGGTCTACTTATTATACATGCTTTGTACTTGTAAAATGTAGAAAGGAAGAATAGAGGATGAAATGGATTACCCTCTCTTACATGTGTAATATGTCCAAGTTATTGTCATTGTCATTGCCATTGTTTAGTTCACAATCTGGATTATTATTTGGTGTGACATGGTCGTGAGTTAAAAAGTACTTTTGCACGAGTAGGATAATATAATCCATTCAAATGGCTATTGTATTCTTCAGCCCTCATTTATATTTTATGCATCACTAAGTAACTGAAGGATTTTATTAACATTTTATTAAAAAATTAGGAAAAGGCTGGCCATCTTAGAAGAAGCAGTATTTAAGTATCCGAGTTAAATTCAAATAAACTTGGATGTATTTAAAATTTAAAATGTTAATAAAGAAAAGGATTAGAATTAGAATTAGACTGTAGTCTAAATATTATAGTCTTTTGTTATGTTTATTAATATTATTTTATTAAAAAACTAGAGACTAGGAACTAGGAATATTTTGACGTGGGTACTTTGCCTCTTTTTTGAATTTATATTGTACTTCCTTAGTAGAAGTTGGTGGTTGCATACATTGATTGATTTTTGATGACATGGGAAAAATATTCTCAGTTGACTGCTCACTGCTCACAAACAGAAAACAGAAAACAGAAACGCAGGCAGTTTATAATTTAAATACTGATACTGTAAACTATAACATTGTATATTTTCTACACATCTTGTGTCTGTTTGTGTCTTGGAAGTAGTTCATCCGTCTACTGTCTTTGATTGTACATGGGCATTGGCATTGACATTGGCATTGTGTACATGTACTTATTAATGATATTCTCATGCAAGCATGTATCATGCATGCATCCATGCATACACAGATACATTTGTATCCCACTCTAATTCATTTACCGTAAAACTGCGTAATCGTTTTAACCAGCAAACACATTTTCTTGATTCTTGATTCTCTGTACTTTTGTACTATGTATTCATCTCATTCATGTATCATGTACGCATATACGAAGGGAAATAGTTTTGAAATACCACTGGCTGGATGATGATGACATGAAAGGATGTTGATGTGTAATGTACATACGATAATATTATTGAGAGGAGGAGGATGATGATGATACAGGAATTATTATTATGTTGAAAACCGCGGAAAACTGTTCATTTTGTTGTTTTGTGTATGTGTACATACTAGATACATATTACACATGTATACATGTATACAATGTAGAATCAGACCTCTTTTAGTGGGTACGTGAGTATCCGTATCAGAATAAGAGGAGTGCAGTACAAGTAGACAAATGCGTTGACATTTTCATTGGTAATTGGCATGCAATTGAAATTGGAGTTGGAGTTGGAATCAGCATTGGCGTTGGTATTGGTATTGGTAATATCCATCAATATTTTCCCACAGTTGAAAAAATATATCTGTTGAACTTGATCTTGAATCTTGAATCTTGCATCTTGATCATTTGGGAAAAAGAATGAGTGGAAAACCTCAAGTCTCAAGCCTCAAGACTGTAAACTCAAGTTGTAGTAAAATGTAATAGATAGCTATTATACACAATAGGGGAATTTGTATACTCACTCTTCACATTATTACACTTGTTTTATTACATCAGTTTTCGTGTGACATAGATATTCCGTAGAGTACAGTATAAAGTATAATCCTCATTTTTCTATCAAAATTTTCAATCAAGAATAATGTTGATTGTAAATTCCTTTTCCATTTTCTACCTGTAAATTTGGAATTCATGGATCGTGGCATTGACAATGTCACCTAGAAAATTCCAATTCAGAACACCATGCTCTTTTCCCATTACCCATTAAAAAATATAAAAGAAGATGAGTGAGTGAGGTTTGAGGGCGCACTCGTAACTAGTAGTCATGTTCTTGTTCTTTTCATCCTTTTTCATTTTTCATTTCCCATCTGATCAGCCAAGAGCAAGAGCTACAGCGGTTGATAATAGTAATTTGCTATGCACATGGTACATGATATATGATATATGTTGAAATGGCAATATTGAATCCATATAGTAAGAATATAAGCCTTCTACTGAAAATGCTTTTATGCGAAGGAGAAACGGAGAAGAAACGGAGAGGAGGTCGTTTGAAAAAGAAATTTGACGTATGATCACGATCTCCGTTTATAATATGATGATGATTCTTGATGCTCGATGCTTTTGGATGCTCTATTCTATTTTCTGTGATATAAATTCTCTTGTGCATCATAATATTTTATGTGGAGCTATACGCTGACGTGGATATGTATTTGTGAGTTACATGCATAATGTTTATTGTATATTGTACGCACACTTGACTTGCTATACTGTACATATGTAGTGTGCCATTTAGTTTAAATCTTTAAGTGGCAAAATGCACTACTAATTGTTATTGTCAGATGCGCGTAATTCTATAAGTGGCTAAAAGTGTGCATGCTCGTTCTTTCTTTCTTTCTTTCTTCATTCTCCATATTCCATATATATTCATCTCTATCTCTGCAGGTGTGTAGGCGTAACTTGTTTTCTTCTTTTCAATCTGCAGAATCCTTGAGATCCTTCATGACAGGCATAAATATTCCTACCTATCTATGTATGTGTACGTATATGTATGTGTCCCAATGTGAAGGCATATTGTATCATGTAAACATGTACATGCCTTGGGCCACACAGTCAAATTCAAATGTATGATAAAACCAAAGTACAGCGTGTCATTTTCTCGCAAGAATAGTTTCTTGAATGAAAAATTTTCTCATACGCATTTATCTTTTACACATTGCACATTACACACTACACACTAAACATTACCACATATATTATAAATGTAGGTGTACTGAAAATATGCACGTAGACTTTCTAGGTCAAGTTTGTAAAGATTTTGTCATGGAATTTGGTATAAATGAATGAAAAGGAAGAAGACGAGGATGATTATGGTGGTAGTGGTGATGATGATGACGATAAAAGTGATAAAAGTAGGAGAAAAATACAGATATAAGGAAAAAAAAGAGAACAGGGATGATGATGGAGACTCGGAAATCAAAAGCAGGTGAATGTCGTTATAAAATGGAAACGTCTGTCTGTCTCTAAAAGAATTTGATTCATATTCATATTCATATTTCTCCTGTTTCATACTATAGGAACGGTCCGATAAGGATTCATATTTAACAAGAATGTACATATTTTTTTCCTCTTTGTAGAATGTAGAATTGATGGATGTCAATTGTGATTATTTTACTACTTATCTAAATACTACACAGTTTTTATAGGTATCCGTAAAAAATTCAACCTACTACTTATTCACATACATAGATACATACATAATACATGTGCATTTATGATACCCTGCCCATTGTAAAAATATTGGTAATATAATAATATAATATAATATGCATAACTCTCAAACGGAGAAAGAACAATATATTATATATTATGTATACCTCAAGTTTTTCACAAGTGGTAAAAGTTAATTAAATGTTTAAACTGTGGGTGCATCACGCTCTTAGACTTGTAAAAATTCTTGTTACTATAATAATATTGTATTGTATAGTCCTTTTGGTTTTACTATAATACATAACTTGTGCACTGTGCACATATACATGTATTGATATTTACATGGTACATACGGGTCGGTACACATTTCTTGAAAAATGTACTGTTGGAACTTGGAACTCGTGTCATAAAATGACAGAGAAGCAAGAATTTTTTTTTTATATTCTTATTTTATTTGTTGACTTGAATTTCACACATCCACATTCACAGAACAGAGAACAGTCAGAATAATGTGGATGACTCCATAATCTACACTCTCCAAGTAATATGCATGTCCCATTGTTTTGCTTGTCATCTTCGTAGTTTCAAATAGTTGGGAGTTGGAACCGTCAGATAGCTGTAATTTTATTTTATTTGCGTATACATGTACACTGTACACAGTGAATAGTCTACATTCTGTTCTGTTTTTTGTGTTATGCGTACAGTGTACAGTGTACAGTGTACAGTCATTACCGTATATTCACAACTCTTACCTCTTACCCTTCATTAGTTCATCCTTGTTGTCTCATAATATTATTATGTTGTATGGAGAATGGAGAATGGGGCAGGCGACGTACAGGAGTTACAAGTTAAAAGTTTGCTTCAAATGGCTCATAAACATCTACACGTACTTAGGAGTTGACTAGAATGGTTCAAACAAGTATATAAAATATCAAAATCAAGAGGTATTGAGTTTTTTATTATAATTTTTCTTTGATGTAAGTAATCCAACTGGAAACTTGATTTTGATTTTTACCTGGGCACAAGCAACTATCCATCTATCTTTGAGAGACATTGGAAAATCAGTAAGAATGTGTCGGAACAACCATTTTGAATCTTGAGAAGATGACTCTCTCTCTCTCTCTGAGATGTTTTTATGAGGTTAAAAGTTAAAAGTTGAGTTTTTACTATCATTGTACATTGTTCATGGCACAGCATACAAGTAAAAGAATAGAAAACATTAAAAACCGATGGAATATTCCTACCTTTTACATAATTTGAAGTCCCCTTGTTCACCTGTGCTCATGATATTATACGAGGATTGTTAGACCAAAGTAGATTAAAATTGCATCAAGCATAAATGTGTGTCCTCAATGTACATGTTTTATTATGTTGTTCTTATTTGTGTCTTGTGTATACAAGTAGCAATTTACTTGTGAGAGATAATAGATCATCTTGTAAATATGTAAATAGAAAATAGAACACCACTCACCATTTACCATGTATAGAATAAACTATAAAAGCATTTAACCAGACTTGTATGCATGAATGAGGAATGAGCATTGAGCATGGTAATCTAAAGCTTAAATCTTTGATTAAGTCATTCTTAAAAGATTCTAATTAAGATTTCATTTGAAATTAATACAATTTACAATTTAATACAATTCAAATAATAGAGGGGAAATGAAGGCTGTGGACTATTATTATTATGTTGGTAACAACAGAAAAGACCATTTCAAGTTTGTTGTTTATTTGTTTGTCTGTTTATTGGCTTGTTGGAGTAGACACTAGACACTGTTATAATGCACATAGTACACGCGAAATTACCATCAAGATTTTAAATGGTGTTTATGTGCTTATGGATATGGATATGTATCACGTGTATTTTAATAATGTACAAAGTACACGGAATATAATGGATAAACACTGATATTTACTTGGTAGTGCATGATGTATGGAAGATAAAAGATGACAAAGATGAGCGTATAAAAAAGACACAGACTCTAGAATCTAGACTCAAGACTGCTAAAGATAATTCTTTGGTCATTCTATTCTTTTCATCTTCTTCTGGTGCATTCATTCATTCATTCCGTCATTCATTTGGACGGTGTACATTATATTTTCTTAAAAAACAGAACAAGGAACAACGGGTAGAGGGTATAAAGAAATAATGATAATAATAATAATAATGATACATAATGTTCCATCTTCATATCATTTGGAAATATACACTGCTTGACATATCTAACAATACAAGCACTATCTATAGTTTATAGTTTCTTATATTTCCAGTGAATAAGGTTTCTTACATACAAAATACAAACACAGGACAACTTGATGGCTTTCTTTTCTGTTTTCTGTTTGTTCTCGTTTTCTTTCTCTTTCAAACCTTCATCTTTACATAGTTGTTGATTAGCCAGTCTGTCACTAACTTTGACATTGGATTTTTTATACTAACTTACGATTGGATATTGGATTTATCATGTATCATGTATCATTTGCACTAGTGTGTGGACAGTGGACAATGGAGGGAAAAAATAGAATAGTTTGATTGCTATTACTAGCATATAGCATACAAGAAAAAAAAACAGGTCATTAAAAATATCTCTTCACCTGTTTTATTCGGATTGGTCAAACGTCAAGCGTCAAGCCAATAACAATGTCTGACAAAGATAATAAAGAAGCGAGTTATTTTTATTACATATTGATAGTTTGGAGTTTCTCAGCATTCAAATTCACATTTCTGCTTAATACTGAATGCTGAATGAAGCTTTTCAGGTGTAAATCTTAAAGCTATGCGCTCAATGCTCAATGGACATTATGCAAAGTAATAAAGCCTTACAAATGTCAATGATCCCTATTTGTTTTTTTTCCAATTATAGAAAAAGTATGTTCAAGACCCTGGACATTTGAAAGAGTGCCGAATAAAATGTTGCGGAATCTGGACAATTCATTAATCTTCACTTCAACCAAAGAAGGTAATATAAAAACAACTAATCCATGCTCATTTGTGTTTTGTGTATTATAGATTATAGTTGGATAATTTAGTAGTAATCAAGTTTATATTTATTTATTTATTTATTTATGTTATTTGTTGTTTGATGGACTTGTGAGAAGCAGCCAGAGCCGAAAGTTGAATTAAAATGTTGAATGTTGTAATACATGCTTTTTGTTTTGTGTTTTGTGTTTTTCCTTTGCATTGGCATTGTGTTTCCGCTTTCTCGGATCTCTTTTGATGTAAATGCTAATCTGTGACAAACAAAAAAAAATCCCCCTTGATATGGAAAAATAGCTTGTCTTGCTGCATGTTTGAATGAGGTAAGCAAATCTGATTTTTATTTTACCTTTTCTACTTCCCGTTTTCTCAGAAATCAAAATTAAGCAGCTTTTGAATTTGAATATTCAGCAGTATTAAAAAAAATACTGTTCAGTTCATACTTCATACATTTTGTATTTTTTGTTCATGTTTCATGTGTGAATGTGTTTGCACGTGTGATTTTAATCTCCATCCACAATCCACAGTCCATATATGTATAATGTATATTGTATATGCTTTATGCATATTTGAAATTGGAAGGAGCGTGATGACTAATAAATGAAAAATGAGTTTTGACCATAAAGTATGTACATACGCAATACGCAACATCCAAGTCTTCAACAAGCTGCGGCTCAGAATGTACAGATTAAATAAGAATCATCATCATCATCATAGATCGAGAAATGAAAGAAAAAAGAAAGAAAACGCAAATACTTGGGGTTTTTTTGCAGAGACCGTTTTGCTTGTTTTATCCATAACAAGTAGTAAGTATGTAACAATGTAACAAGGGTGAGTGTGAAGGGCGACTGTTCAACTTTGTTACATAAGGAATATTTTATGGGATTTGATATGTACCATGTATTGTGTATTATGTATACTTTGTTCAGTGTGCAACCGTCTGTCCGCTAAACAGATGAAATAGATGATGTGATGAGTCTTAATAAACTCTCTACTGTTACATTACTGTTTTTGTTTTTTTTTGTTGCTGGTTATGTATTATATATATTATATTATATTATTATTATGTATTACATATTACACAAAATACGTAGTACACGTTTTGTTTTTGCGCTGATTCTGCGGCTGTGTTTATGATGCATTTCTTTCATTTCTCGTTACTTGTCGTTGAATCTTGTATATTGTATAATATTTCAACCCAAAACATAGTACATGGTACATAGTACATACATATTTGACTTTTCTCCTTCACATGGTCAGTGATCATGATCAGGTTAGGTGCATCATGATCATGATATAATAATAATAATAGTATAATATATTACATGATTATAAGATTATAACAAGTAGTCGGGAGAGAGTAGTATAGTAGTCATAAACAGTAGACAGTGGACAGTCTATGACTTCCATTCCATTTTTCATGTTTACTTACATAGTATAGATATAATATATAATATATTATAGATATATGTATACATACATTGTACAGCGGTTTACAGTAGGAGTTGAGTGTAAAAGTGGATATGGTATTTCACATTTTACTTCTCATTTCGCCCTCCAGTTGCCTTACAGTGTGCACGAGCTGTCAGCCGTTATTTGAGTTGAGATCTGAGATGCTTTGGTATGAGGTATGAGTATTGAGTATGAGGTGAGCTGAAGTGAACTGTTCCACGCCAAAAACTAGAGAAAAAATAATAATATTATATAGTTTTGAAATGTTCTTCCACTCGAGAAGAAGGAAAGACTACTTTCCTGTTGTCGTAATTAGCGTAGAGTTTTTATGACTTTTATTCAGGTTTCAGTGGAGAGGGAGAAAAATGGGGGAAAAGAAAGAAAAGAAAAATGCCAAATGGCTTTATCTTTAGATACTGATTACTCGGCTCTCGGCTTTCGGCTTCTATGTTCTATGTTCTATGTGTACTTGTATCTTGTATTTTGTATCACTTGTGTCTTGTGTCCACCTGTGTTTGCTGTTTGTTTTCCGTATGAAATTCCTTACCTACACGTTAAGTTGTAAGGAGTCGTTGATGAATTAGCTGTTAGTTATGTCATCAGTCATCAGCATTAACTTGTTCCTCATCTTTTACTATAATATATTTCTTCTTCTTCTGCTCGTGGGTGCATTCTACATTTTACATTCTATATTCTAGATTGTACATTGTACATCACACGCAGTTTAAAGTATAAACAATGTTATAATGTCGTAGTTACAGATTACAGTTAAAACTTCTTAATTTCCACAATCTTGAACAATCCAGCGAGTGGGATAAATATATTTTGTAAGTATGTAGTATATACACTTTACAGCATGTATTATAGAATACGGAAATATGTACTCGTACTCGCATTTTTTTAGGGCATTAAATACCAGTGTACAGTTTCTATTTTCTATTTTCTATTTCAGCCATATGGAGTGAATAGTGAATAGGGAATAGTGAATGCGGGTTAGTTAATACGATTGAGAGAGCATCTCTCAAATCTCAACTTAAACTTAAACTTGAGGTCTCAATGCGTGGCAATGCCCAATTTAATTTACCTTTATAACATATAGCATATAACATCAGACTTAAAAAGTCTTAAAACCATCATGACGATGGCAATGGCAATGGTAATGAACAGTGTTGTGATTATTTTTATTATTACCATGACCATATTGTATAAATAAATGGTCTTCCAAAGTAACTAACTAAGTAACCAGTAACCATATCCAACAAACAACAACTGGGAAAGAAAAAGGACCAACTATTGTACAACTAGAGCTCTACTATATTTACAGATTTTATATATTGTATCGTCCTATTACGTATTGTATATTGTATCTTGCACTATTGTCCTTGTTGTTATGTTTCATAATTTTTGAGTGTATTTGTCTCTATCTATTATTCTGTAGGAGTAGATTGTAGTATTTTCACGGTTCTAGATTTTTGGATTGGGTGCATGTGCTGTGTACTAGTACCGTTGGCCGTTGGCGTATGGTCGTATGGTGGTTGATGATAATGATGATGCTCGTTTGTTTTTCCCTTTGTGGACATTTTAACTTTACGCATTCTTGTCTTTATTTGTACTAGTTGTCCACTTTCTTCCAGGCATAAAATTATGTACTTCCTCATCATCACTCATCAGCTGTAGTACAGCTGTATGTATTATAGTAGTCTAAGAGGAAAAATAATACTGTACGAAAAATGAGGGTAAATGAGGCCTCTTTAATTTTGTGCCGTGTCGTCCTTCTTACATAAAGGAATTTACTAGATTAAGAATTTTGAACTAACTAAAGGGTTTTAAAAATATTTAATAAATAATGATTAATAACGTTCTCCATTCTCAAGTGCTTTAAAAGTTTCAATGATTGAAGTTTGCCAGTCTTTACATTTGATTTTTTACCTAAATCATTTAGAAATAGCAAAGAGCCGGAGTTCAAGTTTTCACAGGTGATTTTCCAGTCAATAAAAACTGTTGTGGTCTAAGAACTGTTGAATATTATATAAGTGTAAAAACACACATGCACAAATTAAAAAACTGAAACTGGTTCAGATAATCTTTCACAAAAATTGAATTTCTGATTTCTGACGTATACTTCACATTTTACATTACATTTTACAGTATTTTGTATGTAACAGTTTTATAATTTCTACATAAGAAAATATGAATGCACATATTATACACTATACATAATGCATGTGATGACGTTTGACGTTTGTCTGTGTATTTGAATTTAACCCATATTTTTTTAATGCATGAGAATTGAAAAAAGGCTAAACCATATTTTTCCCGTAGATTAAAAAGTCTAACCAGAGAATTATATTTTGTATGTGTGTAAAAGGAGGAGAAGTGAATGAGATATATTATGTATTATAAAAGGAGCAAGTACTAAGAGAAGTGATAGAATTGCAGTAAAGTGAACCACCCGGCGTATAATACAGGATTATTATTATTATTTTTATTATTACGACTTTACTGGCTTGTGTGTATTATTTTACTTGTAAAATAATGTATGACAATAATAAAAAAATTTGTGCAGAGTGAACCACTGACTAAACCAGCAGATTTGTATGCACACGACTAACGGAGGTTTTTATTTTCCGAATGAACTTTTTTTTTACTTGGTTCATTGTTGTACACTGTACATTATACATCATACATCATACATCGTACATCGTACACATAAACACATGTTTTAGTATTTGTGTATGTGTCTTTGTACAAAGCAAGAAAGTGCCAACTTACTTCAAATAGTGTACACGAGTACTTAGATCATGAGTTATGAATTATGAACTAAAAATTTTGCAGTAATTCTAGATTCTCGACTCAAAGTAGTAAAAGCATCACTTGAATAGGTATTCAATAACAATGCACCATGCATTAAAAAATACTTTGGCACCAAACTCTAAACGTTTACGTACAGATTTGTACCCGTTTTACACACTGCTGAAGCAGTAGGTATTTGAATATAATATTGGCATCTTCTGTTCAGTAAATATATAATTAAATGATAGGAGGGGAAAAAATCAAAGTCTTATCAATTAAAAAGCATGTATGAATTTATATGTATGTGTACACACATGCTCGTACGCACGGGTGTAGGAACCGTAATAAAGCTATGCCTGTTGAAAGATTGAGAATTAAGAATTAAGACGCTCGGATGTTACTGTGACTTAAGAATAATTATATAATAATCATACATGGATTTAAAAATGTAAGCCTGTATGTATTATGTATATGTATGAATTATGAATGTAACAGCTTCGATTCGTGATAAATGGAGTTTTCATAACAGAAAGAATGTCTCATTGACGTTGTTGGATGTTGGAAATGTTTAAATAATGAATAAGCTTGCATGTGTGTGGTGTTCCTTTGGCTGGATGGCTGTACAGTGTACACTGTACACTGTTGGCGGTTGGTGGTGATGGTAAACTAAGCGAGTTAAAATTATTATATTTTATAATACAAAATTCATATACAACAGCTATACAGAATACAGAAGGAAAGAAAAGAAGACATTCTCATACTCGTCATCATCAGTGTAATGATAACGGGTTCGTTCAGGCACATACTTTTACCTACTTTTCCATTATCTTTTTTTTTTCTCTTTCATCTTCCGTTCCCGTGAGGATATACAATATACAAAATATTATGTACATATACACAGTGATGATGATGATGATGTTATTATTTTTATTATTATATAAATATATAAAGAGCAGTCCTACATAAACGTTTGAATGTAGATTGTAGATGTGTACTACAAACTACAAATGTGTACAGTGTACATCATCATCAAACATCAGACATTTTCTCAACGACTGTACACTGTGGACTGTAGAACTAGAAAAAAATGAATGACTATTTGATGAAAATGATTATGATTATTGTTACATGTGATCATTTAAGCTTTGTACTTGTGGGATATACGCGGCTTGTTTCCTTACGGAAATGTTGTCATAATAATGGAATGGTTGTTATTACTATCATTTCTGTTTATGTTTATATTTGGTGTGTGATGTACAGTGTTCAGTGTACAACTTTTATTTATACGACTTACTGTTGTTATTTACTTTGTATCATCAGGAGTATGATGTATTATGTATTTTATGAATATGAGTATGACTGACGCTGACAGTTCAGTTTTAAGCTTGCCTTTAGTATTTTTTATTGTATCATGTATTGATAAAAAAAATCCTGTGTGACATGAAACATAAAGGAAAAAAAGGAAACATCTTTATTATTATGTACTTATAACTTCATTAACATCTTAATGTAGAGGAAGTTGCAGGATTATGACACAGGGAATCCGCGTCAAATATCAAATATAAATCTGTATTTAGTTACAGAAACAGTTTTTTTATACATAATACATGATGCATATTATAATCACAGATGAATTACATACTGAGAGTAGATTAAAACATCAAAAATCAAAATTGAGGACTTCATTAGTCATATGTTTTTTTAAAGAGAATACTTTTCTTGTGAAATTCTTGTGAAGCAAACTTTGTGAATGTTTTACTTCTTTGTACTGTATTCTACAGTATTAATTTTTTTTTACAGCATGAAGTATGAGGTAGGATTGATATAAAATTGGCATAGATCTTTGCAATCTGTAACACATTTTCATGTTCATCATCTTTTAGCCAAGTAAATTCTTGGACTCTCGATTCTCGATCCTGTGATAAAGCTTAAAAGTTTGACGTTGTCCGTTTCAAGTCAGATTTGTCAGTTGTTGTCTTTTTTTTGTGTGGACTGGTATAATGTATAATCTACTGAACAGTGAACAGTGAATGTAGTGAGCTAGAGTAGATTGTGTCATAAAAATAATAATTGCATTAGTAATTGGAGTGTCTCATCTAATATGTCCAAGTTTGGAGGATGTAAGTATATGAAGTATACGGAGACGTAAGAAATGATCCGTTGCACGATTTTCGTGGTATGAATAGCTAGAAAAAGTTTTTATACTGGGCAATATAAATATATACCTACTTCATATTAGATTTGAGAGCAGTATATAGGATATAGTATATATTCAATACAGAATGCAGAGGTATAACAACCTGTTGAACATTCCTTCAATAACTGTGCTAGTTTTTTTTTACCGTGTACTTACTCACTTTTAAAACTACTAATACTTTCCCTACAAGTCAAGTCAATCGAGGATCGAGGAATGATTATTATTAGTATTACTGTTACAATTATAATTACTATTCCTCTATATTCAACTCTGTACATCATTTCAATTTGCAGTGTACTTGAAATTAGAACTATATTTGAGATTCGAGATTTAAGAGAGCCCATCAGATCAGTGACTTATATATTTTTTTGGGGGGAAGATTGAATTATTATTTACTTTTGCCTCAAGCTATACTAATATACTTGTAAAATGTTGTGTTTGTGTGGATTTTTGGGTTTTGTGATACGCCATTTGCTATTTTGTATCGAAAATTTATTTATTTAAAGGGAAAAAGAGTACCAGAGGTTTTCCAAGAATGAGGAAGTGAAACCAACATGACCATGACCATAAAACTTTGTTAGTAGCCATCTTTATTCTTTATCATCATCAGCTTCATCTTCATCATCAGGCTCTTCTTCTTCTTTTTGTCGTAGTTGTGTATCATGTTTTGTAGCAATAAGTATGCTATGTATCTACTGTGTTTATGAACTGGAGCATATAGTTTTGTATTTTGTATTTTGTTTTGTTACTATACAGTATACAACATGAACAGTTTCTTTTCTTACGTGTAGTTTGTATAGTTGTTTCCTTATTTATGGGGATTTTACTATTATTATACTACTTCACAGTTCATAGTATTCTGCACACACTGCACACATTGAACATTGAAGTCTAACATACAGTAGAGTCAGTATCAGAATAGTTAGTAGTTAGGATTTAGTACAAGTATTAATTACTTTCTGTTCTACTGATAATTACTTGTGTAAAATATGTCGTATATAAAGAAGAAAGAATAATAAAGATTCATGTATCTAGAATCTAGAAACTAGACATCTGCAGTCTAGACCAGCTATTGAATTAAACACTGAATAGACCATACGAAATACGTATAATAGATAATAGAATCAAAGCAAAGGTTTTTACAGTGAGGAGTGAGGGTAAAAACATTTTTTTTGTATTCTGTATTTTGTATTATCTGCACACTTGAAATTTGAAATGAAAAGAATGTTCCTACTTACAAATTACACATGAGTTATGTTTCTGGAAAAAGGATGCTGTAAGCTTTGTATTGAATGAAAAGCATACAGCAGAATACAGAATAAAACCGTTTAATAGATTAAAAGGTACATGGAATATAATAGCAAGTCGTGTCTGTTGTCTCTTGTTGTTGTCTTTTAGTGTTCAGTTTTGACATGTGAAGCTGGTCTCATTTACTGCAAAGTTTAGAGTTTAGACTTGAGACTTTTGTTTTTATTTTATTATTATTTTACTCACTTTTCCTCATGATTTACCACTTGACAAGATACAAGCACACGTGCACGTTTAAGTAGATATTCTAATTGTATTGCTGCCCGTTTACCGGTACAGTTATCTTTAGTTACCTGAGTATTTGAACTGTATTGTGAAAAATTTCCTACTATGAACTTGAAGGACGTTCAATGATTTTTGGAATGGGAAGGATTTTTTTCAGAATCCTCAATCTACTCAACTCGATGAGTTTTTAAAAGAATTTAGTAAAATTTAAAAAGTATCTTTGAATTGAAGAATACTTTGATAAATTTCCTTTTTATCTACTTCAATCTATACTCTATGATTGTGTTAAAGATCAAGAACGTGGGAGAAAATTCATTCTTTTAGACTTTTTTTTGTAGTCTTAAGACAGTTTAGAGTTCAATTTGATTAGATGTTCTAGTCTCTAATTTGTATGACTGTGTGGTCTTTTTTTGTCTTATTGACTAATGCGATGTAATTTCGTAGAAATGATGAATGCTTCACAGTTTTACTCAGACCTCAGACATGAGACATGAGACATGACACACATGTTAAAGATTTAGCCTTTTTACTCTCTGTTACTCTGTTTAAAATTCCTTTCTATAGATCTGAAACTAAATAAAAAAAAAAAGAATCTAAGCACCTACATACTTTTTTTTCACTTATGAGTTTGGTAAGCGAAAAGTGTGTTTGTACTTTGCACATTTGAACACTTTGAACACAGTACACGGTGTTTGATGTGGTTTGGTGCACGCACAGACTTTTACACATGTTTAACACTCCATATTACAAGAACCGTTAGAACTAATTAAAGTCGTGCTACACTTTTTTTTTTACTTTTGTATTCGGATTCTATTCATCCGTTGTCTACTGTCTACATGAAAAATTCATGGAAAAAACTCCTTGTGATTATGAGTGTACATATGTATGTATGTGAGCACATTTGCACATGTATCATCAATCGCTATAACGCCGTTTGATTTTTTCTAGTGTTTATCACTTCCGAATTCTTCCGAGTAGTACATGATACAGAATAGTGAATAGTGACTGTACCAAGTAAATTGTACTGTATGATTTTTGAAATATACGAAAACTACCTTACGATATTAGTGTTTACCAAGCTTTTTTTTATTCTTAAAATGTCACCAGTTTTACGATTGGATTAGATTTTCAGTAGTGATGCATAGATAAAATTTTTACAAGTTCACAGTCATGTCCTTGTTTTCAAAGGAAGTAGAGATAACAGAAGAAAGAAAAAAGAGTCACAAATGAAATGTGCACAAAATTACACATGAACAAATTGCACTCTATCTTTTGTTACGTCGATATTTTAATACACACTCGTGTCATTTCCCCTGTACTTCATAATTCATAATCTTTTCACACATGCATATTGCATTCTAATACAATACAAAATACAGTACACAATACAGTATATGCAACAAGAGCATTCAGATTTGAAATGTATCAGCTTACTAACCTATTTTTTATCTAGTAAAAACTGAAAAATCAAATCCACAATCACATTCTTTTTTTTTATATTTTACCTCATGGTCAATTGTAAATGATTATAATTTCATTCAAAAGTACGTATTCAATAATTATTGTTAACCTTTTTATTTAATGCTACTACTATCTACTATCTATATTCTGTATACAATGCATAATATAACCATAATGACATGACATGATAAAAAAAAAGTAAACAAAAGAAATGAAGAAAACAAAAGGGCCAAAAAAGTATAAGTAGAAAAGCGGCTAGTTTACTTACCTATTATTTATTATATTATACAATATACAATGTGAGTTACATACTACAAACTTATGTATGCTGTATGTAGGAGAAAATTAGAATAGGAACATTTGCTCATTTTTGCATCCGGACTTTGTACAAGAAAAAGCCAAAGGGTGTAAGTGAACGGATGCACAACATTGAAATTTTCTCATAGTAAACATACTTATAAAAAAAGGACGTACTGTATGCTGTATGCTGTATGTACTCTGTAAATATGTACTAGAACTTGAATAATGAATAATGTAATAATAATATCATGAATCATGATGTTACTTTTGCTGGAATCTTTAACTTGGTTGGTTGTTCTTGTTATTGTTCTTGTTGATGTGTGTTGATTCCCAGCATTTGCACATAAGATTACGGTACATATAAAATACATAATACATGATTTGATGTGATGTTTGTACTACATTTTTCGTCCGGTGTGGTGGTGGACAGTGCGTGTAACAAGTTACAAGTTACAAACTAATGTATTGTTAATTTCTTCTTTCTTCAAGAGTCAAGAATCAACAACTAACAACTAAAATGTAATTTACAATAAGTAACCGACACTAGACACTAGACACGAGTTTTGATTGTCCGTCTTCTTAGTCATTGTCCTTTTCCCATCTTGTTCTGGGTGTTTCATATTTTACATTATACATTATATTTGTCCAACCCGTGTCCATCCACGCATCCATTATCCATCACTTGAATGAATAAATAGAAAAGAAAAAGACGTTGTACGATATTATATTATATTAGTGTTTCAAGTATTTTGGATTATGGATTATGGAGTGTGTGGAGGATTGTTTAATCATGGTTTTCTGCCTAAATGGAAAATTTTAAAAAGATATTCTCTATACTCTCTAGTCTTTGCTAATAAGTAATCGTTTAGAACTTGGAACTAATAGAATCGAGTAGAAAACCATATAGATGGAGAAATGGAGAGGCTTTGATACAATGTTAAGAATAATAAATAATAGTAAATAGTAATGATGGTTATGTTGAAAACATCAAACATGCTATTATTATGTTGTATTATTATAAATACAAAATGTGTTTGTGTTTTGTGTCTTTGGTCTTTGACGTCTGGTCTGGTCTGATGGAACGAGGAACTGTCAAAATCGTTTAAAATGTAAAATGACGCATTTTGTGCGTAGACACACACTCTCTTACATTCAAACTCACACTCACATACTCACACATGAATATCTGTAATCTGTACATGACTAAATGCGTTATGCGTGAGTCCATTAATCACTGCCATTGGAAAAAAAGTATCCTTACGTACACACACATGTGTGTATGTGAGTGCGAATTGCGAATAGCTAGCCAAATTAGGGGAAAGAGGAAGTAAAAACCTTGTTCCTTGTTCACGTTCAGTCTCCGACAGTTTTTTTTTTGTCCTCATCTTTTTCTCTTTCTTCTTCTTCATCTTGTTCGTGTTAAATCTTGAACTTGAAGAGAAAGATTGAGCATGAATAAACCATGTATGTTGGATAAGATGCCTGGCAGCGGAAAAATGCCTTGGGAAATTTAAGTATACAGTGTAACTTTCAGTCAAATTATTGAGTTTTTTCTCCTACATTTTAGATTTGAGAGAAATGACAGGCCAAACCAAAAGTCCTCCGGTCAACAGTATTCCGTATTAATTTTTCAAACAAAATTCCGCATCACATGCGTTTGCTGTTTCATACAGTTTATTCGAATACGTTACATGTTACATGTACATTGTAAAATTGTACATGGTAGATACATGAAATCTTGTAAAGAGTTGTTATTGCCGTTTACTTTATTTGACAATTCATGCTCATTCATTTATTAGGCATATTATAATACTATAATATGTAGAATGTATTATACAACAGAAAACAACTCAAGACTCTAAATGATGTAGAGTTGAAGAACTGTGCTGTGCTTTTTATGAAACAAAAACCAAGATTTGTATCGTCGTGCATCATGCAGGAGTAGAAATTATTAGTCTCTTTCATAATATTTCATATTTTACTGTATTAGCTGCCAGGAGGAATAAGAACAAGGAGCATGAAACATGAATCATGTATCCATGCACTTCACCGTCATCACCATCATTATGATTATTGTATCTGTAATAAAGATGCGTAAATTAATCTCTTACATGGGATTTAAAACATGTTCAGGCTTTAAATGTCAAGTTCATGTTTAAGAATTCAAATTTCAAAGGGTTGCATCGCATGATTTTCTTCGGATTTTATGCACATACATCAGCTCGAAAATGATATTATTATTTTTGTTATCATTACACTTGATGAATGCGTAAGATGGAAGTGGAACACGTTTTTTGAGTGACAGAAAGAAAAAAATTGTTGAGTGAATGTATCAAAAGTTTTGAATGTGTGGAATATTACATTTAAGTTGTCATTTTAAAGGGTTCTTCTCCTTTTCAAGCGACATGGAAAAAAACTAGAACGTAATGGTTGTATGAGTGATGAGTGAATACTTTTAAATGTGAAGTAAAGTCATGTGCGACCATTTTTTTGTTGTTGTTGTAAATTATGAAGTATGCTGAAAGCTGAAAGGGAAAAGATATATATATATGAGAAAAATATTTGACAAGAAATGTCGCAAGTTATGAAAAATGAAACAAAATAATTAGTATTACATTTGTACACTTGTAAAAAACTTATGACTTATGAATGTTTTAATTTTTTTTTAATTATAGAAACGATTCACCTGTCGCTCTGCTGAATACAACTACGTAACTTTGCAATGTCAACTTAGTGAGGAGGACAGACGAACAGCTCCAGACTCTGCTTTTGTTGATGCTACTGGTGTGGATTATTTTGAAAATTTGTGTCTTCAAGGAAATCAAACCTGTAAGGGAAAACGTGGTTATCAGGATGCTAAAGTTGGAGTCCCAGCTGATAGAGTAGCTCATTATGTTGGACTTCACTACTATGTCGATAAAGAACTCCAGGCCAGCGGTATGGCAGGTTGTAAACGAGCTTGTGAGACTGAGGAGGAATTTTTGTGCCGATCTTATTTATTCAAGAGCCAAATTGCATCTGGATACAATTGTCAACTCTATCATATGGATACGTAAGTGTACTTCTTATTATGCTTTTAAACATTGGTTTAGATTTTAGAATCATTATATAATAATTAATAATGGTTAAATATACTACATTGATTTTGATTTCCATGTACTTTGTACTAAACAGATTATCTCTCCCTGATGGACCTGCCACATACTTGAACACTGAAAGACCTCTTTTGGACAATGGTAATCCTTTGGGTCAATATCAAGAAAATATTTGTGAAGAGAAGACTGGTGTTGGAATGCTCGATGGATTTGGAGGAATCAATGCCAATATTAAAGAAGGTGACAGTAATGGGCTTGCTGGTGGTACACAATTTGATGTCAACCCTGTAACTGATGGTCAAGATTGTGATCATACTGGCACATGTTATGATGGTAAGTGCAAAATTACCTCTTTACATCCTGTTTCTCGAGTTTGCATATTATATATAAATATATTATGCTCATTTTCATCCAATTTTTTTCTTCCTTTTTATTTTCTTCTATGCTTACATTAAATTAGATGCTACTCTGAAAAAAAAAGTGCTCTTCATCTCTAGTATTTTTTGTTTGTTTGTATAGAGTTCATTGTTGTTTATTACGTTTCTACGTGTCAAGTTTGGTGGATTTGACACTTAATCGGTCTCAAGTCTCAAAAGTTTCCTCAACTCATGAATGTTGTGGATAGAGAGATGTATTATTTAGTGTAGATTTTCAAAATTAAATGTCATTGTCTATCTCACACTGTGTTCAATCTGCAATTTACAGTGCACAGTGCAGTGTTGAATGAATGGAAAGAGAAGGATGAAAATCCTCCTCTTTGTCTTTTTAATTTGACTTTGAGTGATGAGAAACAAAGACTAGTGATGCGTAAACACTAAACACTGTATAGACAGTGAACAAGCGGAATTAGTTTCAGAAAAATGGTCATGAGCTTTTACACTTGTCTTGTAGTCTCTTTTATACTTTGTTGTAATTTATTTTTATTGTAAAAGTTTTGGTTAAAAGCTCGTATCTATACTTATGCATAATATAGGTGTATATATCAGTAACACCAAGTCAAACATTGAATCTTTTATATTATTATGGATATAGTTACATGATTTGTTTTTCCGTATATCTATATATTATCTACGTATTTGCTTTTAGCATGTATTTTATTTACAAATTGCAATTTTTTTACTCCTGTATTTCAATTTTGTGTGTTTTTTTTCTTTTCATCATTGTATAACAGTTCAAGTTCAGTGCAAAGACACACGAATTGCCGTTCAAGTACGAACTAACAAACCATTTAATGGACGTATTTACGCTATGGGAAGATCCGAAACTTGTAATGGTAAGTGTGTAACATTATACTTAAAAACTACCACATAAACATACATGGATACATATATTATCTACTTCATTTCTAAGAGAATAATATGCTAAGATTCAAAGGTGAAACGAAAGGGAAAAATTTATACTAATTTATTTTAATATTCTTCCATCATTTTTTTTCTTTACATAGTTGACGTTATCGACTCTGATGTTTTCCGATTGGATCTTTCTCTCTCCGGACAAGATTGTAATACACAGAATGTGGTATGTAAATTTGTACTTGCAATAACATATGCATGTATTTATATATTATATATTATATAAATTATGTTTACTTTTCTTTTATGTTTTACAATAATTTGAGTAAACAAAATGTACATGTTTTTTTATTTTTGGAAAATACAAATACGATTTTATAGGGAGGAGTTTACACAAACACTGTCGTTCTTCAACATCATTCAGTTGTGATGACCAAAGCGGATAAAATTTATAAAGTCAAATGTACCTATGATATTAGCTCAAGAAATATTACCTTTGGAATGATGCCCATCAGAGATTTAGAAACTATCAGTATTACATCTGCTCCAGCCGCACCCCCGCCAAAGGTAAGATTCCCGTTATTTTTAATTGCTTGTAATAGGAATAAGTAATAATAATTATTTTTTTTTAGTAGTTTATGACTTTGATAATAATTAATAATAAAATATTCTCTTTCTTTGTTATCATTCATTCATGCAGATCAAGATTTTGGATGCCTTCAGTAAGGAAGTTGAGACTGTTCGAATTGGTGATCGACTTACATTCAGAATTGAAATCCCCAATAACAGTAAGTTTTAAAATATTATATATACATGAAACACATGAGATTTTGTGCAATTTACTTGTTTTTATAATTATTATTATTTAGCTTCTGATATGAAGAATATACATACGAGAATTTTTACAATGAAAAAACTTTTAATTTTTTTTGTATAGCACCTTATGGTATCTTTGCTCGAAGTTGTATCGCCATGGCCAAGGACTCTCGTTCTACATTTTCCATTATTGATGATGATGGGTAAGAAAAGGGTTTTAGATATTAAAGTTTTTATGAATGTAGGTATTTGAAAAAAAAATTCATCAAGATAAAAAAAGTAATGAAGAAATTTAGTCATGCGTTCTTTTAATTTTTAATTATTATGAGAATTTTATGAGGGTATGATTTTACTAATTTATTTGTCATTGATTTTTTTTTTGTAGTTGCCCTGTTGAACCCTCAATTTTCCCCAAGTTCAATCAAGCAAGTCAATCCGCATTGATCTCAGAATATGAAGCTTTCAGATTTACTGAATCATATGGTGTTATCTTCCAGTGTAATGTCAAATACTGTCTGGGACCATGCCCTGCTGTAAGTTTTAATGACCTCTTATTTACTAGGTCCTTGTATTGTAAAAAAAAACTTGTATTTTCATGTGTCATTAATCATAAATAGTAATTAATTGACCGTAATTAATATATCATTTCATTATCTGTAGACGCCAATAATAATTATTATTATAATATTTACATATTCTTATATTTTTTTCTTTCCGTTTAGGCTGAATGTACATATGGTAGAGAAAAGTTTGACTCATTCGGCAGAAGGAAGCGACGAAGCAGCGATTTAGATAGTGCAAACTTAGTGAATGCAACTGATGCTGATTTAACCCTTAGTCAAGAAATTTTAGGTAATAAAATAATTACAGTAACAGATTTTAGTGTGTGATGAAATTTACTGATTTATACATGTACTTATACTTTATGAATCAAATTAATAAAACTGTTTTGTTTTAATGTGCGTTTTTTTTTCATGAAACGGTATATAGTTTTGGACTTTAATGAAGAGATGCCAAGTGTGCCCAAATACTCTTTGCCAATGGATCAGACATTTGAAGAGGGTGGTCGTTCCGGATATGGACCAGACTACATTACAGCCAGCAGTTGCCCCACTAAAAACTCAGTTCTAGTTTTGTCCGTTGTCTGTGGTTTATTGCTACTTATGTATGTAGCTAGTGCTGTTTGTTTTATGGCAAGAAGACCATGGAGATCATCTGTCGGAGGACCACATCATAAACACATAATACAGTAGATATATATATGTTTTTGATTTTTTTTAAAAAAGTAAAATTCACAATGTACCAAAAAAATAGGGAAAAAAGGCATTTTACTTGTGCTTTAAAATATAAAATATTATGTTTATATTCATTCAACTGTAATAGTACTATTCATAAATTTCGTTTTTCAATTTTGGAAGGTAAGTGAGAGAAACTTGAGACGTTTTTCTCATTTTCCTGAAAAATGAAATACCGAGGATCTATATAACTGTGGTAATAGTTTATTAGTATATAATATGATGATGTAAAAAATATTATATCCATTATTAACGATGGCCGAGCCTCAATCGTATACACAACCACATATATTTATTTGTTATATATATATATATGTGTGTTATAGAATTTGTTATTGCATGTATAGTATATGACTCTGGAATTTTATTTATTTAATTTTAATAATTTATTTATTTGAGCTCGCTACCAATTTTTTGATACAATTATTATATTATACAATATGTCTGTGACAAATCTTGTACAAAGTTAAATTCACGTGTTATGTTTTTTGTTTGTTACTGCTGTATTACAGTTTGTTATTGTTTTTATTATGCACAGTGCATAATATGTGTTTTTATTATTT
>JABASP010000898.1:0-38170 GCA_019776565.1 Sminthurinus signatus | reverse complement strand
TGCGCGCAGGATTTAGTAAAAAAGTTTCGACCGAAAAGCAAAGTATAAATCGAAAAGCAAAAGCAAAGCACAAGCACGGTCTAAGGAAATGACGCAAAAAGTATAGTATAAACCCAGCATGAGGCATGAGGCTGTGAGTACATATCGTATCTCTAAATTGTAAAATGTATGGAGGATGGAGTATGGAAAATATGGAGTAAAATATCTGTAATCTGTATCAAGATACTTTTATACATTGTACATTGTACAACAAAGTGTGTAGTGTGTACGATGTACGTGTAAAGTGAGAAGTGAGGCCGTTTCTCTTTTTAAAAGGGAAATTATTATTATCATATGTGTGTAGCGTGTACTGTATCGGATGGAGGATGGAGGAAACAAAGCCCAGGGAAAGAAACAAAAAGGATGAGTAAAATGACTGTACTTGTGTTTCAACAACGTAAATAGTAAATACATAATACATGTTGGTATGTTTGTGTGTGTGTGTGTGTGTACTAGAATTTTACGCATGGGAATTGGAAATGGGAAAAAATATCAAAGTTGAATCGGCCTGACTTGACTTGGCTTGGCTTGAATTGAGCTGACTTGAGTCGAGTTGAGTTTAGTCAAAGTATTAAGTATGAAGAATAAAAAGTGAATATGAATTACAGATTCCACTTTTATCTTCTCAAACTGAGACTGAAACAAACAACTGTAGAGGTAACTATACATGTACTTTGTACTTGTAAGATGTAAGAGAGTACACATATGTAGATCATAGTAGATTTGTATATTTATATATGCAGTACGATGTACTAGTATTATGAACCATCTTGAACCTCCTCCTTTTCTCATTTGAAACTGATTTCATAGACCGAGATACATATTATGTACAGAGTTTACAGTTTGTACTTGGTACAGTCTCAAAGTAAAACAATGTCTGTTCAAAATACAAAATATATGCATATTTTACGCATATTATGACTTATTACTACAATATTACCACAGATTATAGTATAGAATAGTGACGTAGAAGAAATAAGAACTGCACGCACCACATATGTACAATGGATAATGTATAAAAAGTATAAAGTGTAGCATAAAAGGTATAACAATAATAACAATCATGTATATTTTATCTCTTATAATAATTATTCCATTTGTTATGGTTTGTTTGAGTTTTGAGTTTTTGAGTATCCAGATACAAAGTAAGTCTCATTTCTCACATATGTACAATGTACAAGAAAATCCTTTAAAGATGCTGATTTTCTAGACACACATGTGCATAATATACACAATATACAATATTCATATTGCATATTTTATGCATGCATACAAATTCATTTTCATAATTCATAATAGTAAATAGTAATCTATATTATACAGTTTGGGATGAGTGCTTTTACCTTTTAAACTATGAACTTGGAGACTTTGTACTTAAAGTGTAGAACTGTAAATGGTACATTTTGAGACTCTATTGCGAGTTGTGAGTTGAGAACAACTCTTTGGCGATCCAATTTCATAAAAATATATATTATGATTAGTCTTCCATACATTATGGATTATGGAATATGTCCGATTTAGAGTAAAATACGAGACCGTTATTCCACCATAAATGAAGAAAATAAATTAAATTGATCCAAAATAGTACTTTAAAAATCATTGTAATTTTGGCCACTGAATGACCAAAGAGATACAGAGATATGTACACTGTACATTCCCTACATTTTACAGTTTTCAGTATTTTTGTGTAATAAATGTCAGTTTTTTTTGGAGACAGAAAAGCTGAGACAGCGGTCAAAAGTCAAAAGTGGGAAGTGCACACAACATAATATCTAATATCTACATTCTACAATTCACAATACAGAAAACATAGAAGATAATACATGTATTATTTATACTGTACTTTGTTATTTTTGCTACATGAAAAACGTTTGACTGTATTTATCACATCATATATTTCATGTTCATCATATTTTTATGATAGAGGATAGAGGACTACAATATGTAATATGTACAAGATACAAGACACAAGATGAAGCATAACATGTAAAATGCTACAATACATGCATATGTATTTTGGCTAGGGGAAAGCATAAACTAAAGACTAGAATATAGTGTACTAACGCAGAATTCAGTTGAATAGACAGTAGACAGGGAGTAAATAGTAAATAAGATACAGATAGTACATAGTACATCATGCATAATAAATACATGTATGCATACCATAGATATTATGTTAAGACTGTGGAATAACTTAAGATGAGAATAAACCGAGTACATAGTACAGAGTACAGAATGCCAGGAACATAGAGAATAACACTAAACACAACATACAACATATATACACCTGTTGTCTTAGCCTGAGGTAAAACTTCACCCTACAAATTTTTTATAAAAGAAGAGTATCCTCAATCCATGTACAATGTACAATTCTCCTTGCTCTCTCTCTGTAAAACGAAACCAACCACCAACCCTCTTTCCTCTTTTTCTTTTTCTTCTTCCTCTCTGACTTCTTTCCTTTTTCCTCTGCTTTGCTTTGCTTTGGAATGGAAAACTCCTTATGGCTGATGGTGAGACGAGACGAAACGTAGATGGTCCACTATTATTACCATTACCATTATTATTATTATTATTACTGTTGTTGTGTCTATATATGTATGATGACTTACCTACATACCTATTACCTACACCTTACTTACATTTTACATGCAATAAGAACTAAGAATGAACCAGGTATATAATATATATATATACGTCATACCTGCAATCCTCATGGTGGTATTAAGCATTAAGTACATATTATCCATGTTACATGTTATACGTGTACTTCTGTATTCTGTATTCTGTAACTATACATTATTATACATTCGTAATTCGTATGTATTTTGTATTTCGTATGTATGGAAAAAAGGCAACAGGTTCATAATAATATTGAGAAAAGTTGTTTTTTTTTCTTCTCTTGTTGGTTGGCTGGTTAGTTGATTTCTTTCCTACATATACGTATACGTATAAATACATATACATATGTAGATGTAATAGACATAATGCGTATACGCTAGACAATACACAGATAATATAACAGAGTTAATATTATTATCATTATTATTATTATTATTATGTAGTGTCGTGTTATGCTGTTTTGTGTTTTGTGTGTTGTATCCACCTAAATGTCCGATTTCTGCTTGTTAGATCAAGGAAGATTGTGAAAATGTGACGAGTGAGATTATTATTACTAGTAGTGGTTTTTATTATCCGATTTAATAGCCATAAGTACCTAACTCTACTCCCTGTACATATTATTTACTATTTACAATTTACACATGACTTGAGAAGAAGGATACATGATAGATTTAGACTACTGATATTGGTAATTGATATCAAGTATCGAATCTAGCGTAAATTGTGAGTTGTATTGGGAGTTGTGTGTTGTGTGTATCTTCTGTCGTAAATAATAAATAACTATTTTGTGGTGCATTATATATTAACTTTTAACTGTTTTGTGCTGTGGGGGAATATTGGATGTTGGATGATCGAAAATTGGATTTGGATTTTTATTTGAGTTTTGGGATTTTGAGATTCCATCATATGTAAATTATAAATGATTAGAAATGAGAAAATTATTATCAGTTTAGCTAAATTTGCTAAACGACTGACTGAAGAGTGAAAATAAAAAGTTAAGGAAAATAAATAAAAGTGAATGTTTTGTGTATCTACTGAAAATTAGGAGCAATATAAAAATGTGAATGTGTTTGCGTATGGTTCTTGATTTGAAATTTATATATATAAAATGAGGGCATATAAAATATTTTTATAAAGCTGTTCAAAAGAGTGTACAAAATACAAAACATACTAGATATTAGATACTAGACCATCTTTTTATTATTATTACAATTATTTATAATAATGAGTAATAATGTGAATAAAAAGGTGAATCAATCTTCTGTTGTTCTCACAAAATGGTGGAGAGTTTGTCTCTTTACGGGAGATCAGAGTTCAAATTATCGACAATTATATGGGATTCAATCTCATCAACAGGACGGAAAAAATATTAGTTCCATTTCTGGGTCAGTTTTTGTGTTCAATGTACAAATAAATAGATTATAGACTATTGAAAAAATGTTGAGACTTGAGACAAAAAAATCTGAGAGGAGCAAAAAAAAAAAATACAAGGGATTTAAATATTAAGCATTATTTCCTGTTTCCTTTTTTTCATAATATTTTCAATACGTTTGTTTTTCTTTTTCTTTACAAATAGAACGAGTTCCCGGAACGGCACAATGAGTAAAACTAGGATTGATTATAATGACAACAGCAATGTACGTATGTCGGATGATGATTCTGGTTGTGCTGCTCTTGAAGGTAAACAAACTAAAATTCCTTCATTTACTACACACTCATTAATTACCCCTCGTTTAATTTGTACACAATTATTTCCATGTTCATTTTCATTTGGAGTTTGTATTGTAAATCGTAAATCAATTGTGTACATAATACATAAGATTTAACTATGTGTGTATAAACAATAAACAATGTGTCCAACAAATTAATGACTGTATTTAATTAAATTGATTACACAGAGTACGTATGGACTCCACCGGGACTAAAACCAGAGCAAGTGTACATGTATTTTCAATGTTTACAAGAGGACAAAATTCCTTACGTCAATAGTCCTGGAGAGAAATATCGAGTAAAACAACTCCTTCATCAACTCCCACCACACGACAATCAAGTGAGATTCTGTTCCAGTCTCTCAGACTCTGAGAAAAATGAGCTCATTGAATTTTCAGAACAGAGAAAACAAGATAGTTTGGGAAGAGGAGGTGTCCGACTCGCTACTACTCCACAAGAATGCTCAGGGGTAATTTAAAAATTATTTAGTACACAAGTATAGAGAACAAAGTATACTAAATAATGATTATTTTTATTGTAATTAAAATTAAATGAAAACGCTCGATCGTCTAAACTCTAAAGTCTAAATCCGAAGTAACAATGATAATTATGTAAGAAAATGAATAGAATGCGAAAGGGTAAAAACCCTGTTTCTCATGTACGAATACGTTTCTTTTTTTCATAGAAATGTGGGGAAAGCATAGAAGAGGGTGATATTGTGGTAGGGATAGCTCGAGACCCGGGTAAAGTGTATCATCCGAATTGTTTCATATGCTCCGTCTGTAAAGAGCTCCTTGTAGATCTCATCTACTTTTACAGCCGGTCCACAGAGACTGGAGAAGGAACTTTGTACTGTGGAAGACATCACGCTGAGACACTCAAACCAAGATGTTCAGCTTGTGATGAGGTACTTGTAATATAATTAACACTTGTTACCCTATTTAAAATTAAATATTCGCACAACACATAACTTTACCGTTATTCGGATTTAAAATGTTTGGGGAATACAATTTTGACGGATTTATTTTTTTCTGACTGTTTAGATTATATTTTCTGATGAATGTACTGAGGCTGAAGGGATGGCTTGGCACATGAAGGTAAAATCGATAGTAGAAACAACTTTTAAATTTATTTTTATTTGCAGACTTCAAGTGAATAATATACAAAATTTAATTGATACACAATACAAAACTATTGTTTTTTAATATTTTAGCATTTTTCCTGTGTCGAGTGCTCCACAATTCTCGGAGGCCAAAGGTACATCATGAAAAACTCAAAACCATATTGCCTTGTTTGCTTTGATAGTATCTTTGCCGAATATTGTGATACTTGTGGAGAACCAATTGGAGTTGATCAAGGTATAAATTCAATTTTATAAATTTATTCATATAAAAACAAAGATCAAATATCCTATTTTTTGTCAAAAAAAAATCAACTGTGCTCATAATTTTACTTTGGATTTTCAATAGGTCAAATGTCACACGAAAGTCAGCATTGGCATGCAGATCCAACTTGTTTTTGCTGTTCGACTTGTGGCTCAAATCTTCTTGGCATGCCGTTTTTACCCAGGAGAGGGAAAATTTATTGTTCAATTGCTTGCTCCAAAGATACTCGTTAGTGAAAAAATTATAATAATTTGATTCATCATGTAAAATGTAAAATTTTAACGTCCGAACAATAAGAGATTTAAAAAAACAAACAAAATATTGAAAGTTTCGTGTATTTTCTATTTAATTTTAAAGCAGGTTTAAAATCCGACGTGGAGAATGGGACGACGCCTGAGATTCTCACACACAAGAAGAAAAGGAAGAAAAAATTATCAGTGGATGGTCAACGAAGAACAAGTCCACCAAAACATTCTCCTCTGTCCAACTCCAATTCCAACTCCAACTCAAATGGTCCACAGGAAGATGAAGACTCGGGAGATTATGGAACTGTTACAAATCATCATAAACAATCATTTATACCTCATCAACACCACCACCTTCAAAATCAAAACCAAAATCAAGATCAAGAAGAAGAAGAACAATTACTGTATCACATGGAGGATGGATCTCCTAGTTTAACTAATTTTAATTGTACAAATAGTCCAAATGGAATCTCAACATTTTATAATTCCCCCTCTTCCTCTCACCCCAGTGAGAAGGAGTCAATTTACCAGTCGATACAAGAACATCAAGATCCAGATCAAGATGATAGCAATGGAAATGGGAATAGTAACGGGGATGGGGCTGAAATCCCCGTATTTCGTGAAGTGAGAGTACGCCATGACGAGGAAAATCAAAAGTCAATCCCCTATCCACCACAACTACCACCAAATGTGCCAATGAGTCGTCAACCTGTGTCACCTGCCCTCGCTGCCAGTCTCTCATCCACTTCTATTAATTCTACCTCAAATCTTTTCAGCCCTACAAGTCCAAATAATAATCATAATAATAGTAACAATAATCATAGTAATCATCATCATGTTCACCAATCCTCTTCTTCCTCCTCAACAATTGGACTTCCAACACCTTGTGACATGAGCAGTCAGTACAATCAAAGTTCAACATCAATATCCACTCCAACTGTACAAGCACAACAACAAAAACAACAACAACAACAACAGCAAAAAATTCCTGGGGATAATATGAAAAAAGAAACCACAACAGATCAACCTTTATATAGTAGTGCTAAAAGTGGTAGTGGTTTAAATCTGAAGGAACCAGATCATGAGGTCCCAGTGATTCGTAGACCTCCAATGCTCATGCATTATCGAGAAGATTCATCCTTATACAACAGTAATAAAATGGGCGGTGTTGGTTCTGGTTATGTGAGTGATAATAGTGCACAGCAACAAATCCATCATCTTCATCAGCAACAGCAATTTAACCAGGAATATCCGGGTCACATGGAAGGTTATTACAGTGATTATCATGCCAAATCATCCAAAGTTGGGAGGGGAGGTGGACAAAATCAAAATCAACATCAAAATCAAGGACAAATTCCAGTCCAGGGTCGACAACTTGGTCGACGAGACTTGAATAATATGATGATGTTAATTCAAGGGATGAATCAAGATGGATCATTACAAGAGGAACAAAACCAGCATCATCATCAAAACCAAAACCAATATCAACATCCGCATCAACAACATCAGGAAGTTGAAATTGGTCTTCCTCATCAAATACAAATGTCTCCAACATCTCCCCAAACACAATACTTACAGCAGCAGCATCAACAACAACAACAACAATTTACTCTACCACTTTCACCACCTACGGATTCCTCCCCCACAAAAGGTTTGAGAAGTCACCATCACCGCAAGAAACTTCATGCCATGGGTTATCATAGTGACTCTATGGACACTTCATCTAAAATCCATCCAAGGAAAAGTAGTTCAAGTGCCAATACCAATACAAATACAAATAATAATGTCAACATGGGCTATGGAAGTTGTGGGAGAAAGGAACAGATGATGATGGGTTATTTGAGTGATTCTAAATCACCTCTTCAATCCAGACGACCACCTTTATCTCTCGTGCCACCAGGAAACACGGGTAGTCGGACCAAATTAGTTCAAGTTTCCAGTCCCAGTCCAAGTCCAAATCAAAAATATGAATATGAGACAAAATCAGTACAACAACCTACAGTACCTCCCCCACCACCACCCCCACTCCCATCAACAACAACACCAAACCAACAACGAAAATCAAGACATCAACATCAGGAGCTTTATGACCATCCTCCAGTACCAGCACCCGCAAAATCCAAACTGAGCTTTGAATGTGAGAAAGATAAATCTTTGGCTGTGGGTCATGTTAGTAGTAAATCAAATGATCGGAGAGGTCATCATAATAATGCTAGTGGTAGTAGTCGTAGTGGAAGTGGCAAATCTCCAAATACTAATAGTAGTAGTAGTAGTGGAATTTATGGAAAAACTACAACAACTTCAACTTCAACACCCTCAAGTAAAACTATTTCAAGTCCTCTGGCATCTCGATCACCTGGAAATAATAATATAAATAATAGTAATAATAACAATAATAATAATAGTAGTAGTAGTAATAACAGTTTTAATAATTTTCAACAAACTAAAAGGGAATTGGAAGAGAAATTAAAAAAGAGACATCGATCAGCGGAAAAAACTATCAGTTTGACCAGTACAAGTACGAGTACAAGTACAGGAGGAGAAGGAGACTCAACCGAGATGCAAACTCAATTGGAATATAAATTGGAAACGAGCTTTCTCCCTGCATCCAGCCAACCTGCAAGTCCCTCTTCCTTCTCTTCTGCAGCCACTGCCACTCCCACAACCGCCAATGCATCTTCACCTACTGTTTCCGGTTCCGGTTCTGGTTCTGGCTCGGGCTTTGGTTCTAGTAGACTTGGTTCGGGTAGTGGGAGTCGTACATGTGAAATTGGTCTTCAAACAGAACCAAGCCCACCAACCACCACCTCCACATCCACTTTGAAGGCATCCTTAGTCAAAAAGAGTATACGGTTTGAAAATGATGATATTGATAATAATCGAGGAGGAGGAGGAGGAGGAGGGAGGACAGGGGAAGAGGAAGAAGATGAAAGAGATCATGATGCTTGTAGCACTTGTAGTTCAAGCTCCAGTGATGATGATGATGATACTCTACTGAATGATTTTGACTTTCAAAAATTGAGCTTTCATCGTGAAGTGCCTTTTGTGAATAATAAGAAAGACCCTGGCTGTAGCATTTCATAAAAACTATAATATTCAATTAAATATATAATATACAGAGTGTGCCTATAATATGTATTATAAACAAAAAATACACACATCCTTACATGCAACATAATATTATGATGTCTCAAGTTTCAAGTTTAATTATTGGCAAGAAAAATTAGGCCTAAAAAGGACAGGAAAAATTCACCATTTTAACTGATAAAAAGTGGAGTGTATTGTCATTTGAAATATAACCAGTGAGTGTACGTTTTTTGCAAAAAACACACACCAGTGAACATCGAAAATCGACGAAAAACATCGTATTTTGTTGTTATGCTGTAATTTAATTATTATATTGTAGATTTTAGATTTTTTTTTACTACTGATTACTCTCTGTACTGGTGAAATGCCATATGCACTAAAAGCATAGAATATAGGTACTTTGAATACTTAAAATAAGGCGTCCACAAGTTTTATTCAATCATGATTTTACAAATGAGATATTATTGTATTAGCATTTTGTGCGTTGTATTATTATTTTAAAAGTTGTAATATTATTTACTGTTAATTTTTGTAGGTCAAAACTCGAAAGACGAAAGTTTATGACCATATATAATAATTTGTAGAATATGTAGAATGCATAATATTAGATATTAGATGTGTTTATCATTAGAAGAATCATTTTATAATAGTTTTATTGGTAATATTTTTATTTTCTATCAATATCAAAATATATCATATATTGTGTATAGCCATCACGTATTACGTTTTTATAGATTAGATAGTGTCATAAAATGTAAAATGTGTATGTTTAGTGTGATTAGTGATTAGCATTAGCTTTAGCATATATTATTATTGCCGCAGATAGAATCTCAAAATGTCAATAAAAAATGTCATTGAAATACATAATAACATGTCATGTATTGAACACATTATTTAGTATTTACTTATATACATAGAAATGATAATAATTAAATTTTAAACACGAAACATATATATATAAAATATAGACTGTTCGAATAGCCTTTTTCTTATGATATTGAAACCCGTGCAAAAAATAATATATGAAGTATACTGTCCGATTAAAATATGAAATATATATATGATAGATGTATCCAATTTATTAAAATATGCTTTATGTGAGCATACATACAAAATACATACATATGAGATATTTATATAGTGTGTAATAATAATTGTCATTTAATATTTAATATGTAATGAGATGAGAGAGATGAATGAAAATAAAATGAGATCAAAAGTGACGGAAAAAGCTGTTCATTTATTTAATATTTATAATTTATAATTTATAATATGTACTATGTATGCGTGTAAAAATACTTTGCACTATTTACTCTGCTGAGTAATGAGTATAAAAAGTAAAAAGTCGTTCCTTCTTCATTTGTTAATTTAATTTCCGGAGCGGAAGCAGTGAAAGGGAAAGAACTTTTGTTGTCTGTCTGTTTGCCTAGATGTGTGTAGTGTGTATTGTGAATTATTATTCAGTATTCAATAGTAGAAATAAGTACTTATAAGTATAAAATGCATATTAAATATATATATTACTATACATATCATACGAAGCATCATGCATACAAGTAAAAAAATGCAAAGTACAAAGTACGCAGAATAAAGTATAATATAATGGTTTACGGTTTACGTCGAATGTATTATAAATGTAGAGCTATCTAATAAGTAAGTAAAAGTATAATGAATAGTTTTCACAATTCACAACTCGCCATAATAATATACATGGTGTAGAGAAGCGTAAGAGTGCAAGTTACAATTACATATGGTTATCAAAGAGGGACCTCCATCATTATAATTATTGTTTACGTAGTTAAGTAAAACTATGCATGATGCATAATAACTCTATTTCTCTCATATCATATTTACCATAAGTATACAATATATTAATGATATCCCCCTTATCATATTATTGAGTTTGTGGTCATAACTTGTGTATTGTGTATACCTACTCTAATATGTATTCTTTTTTTGCCTGTCTTCCGTCTTCCTCTCTTCATAGTGAGTTTAATCTTTGCACAAAATCATTACATTACTTACATTACTACATTACAATACTTACCTTTTGTATTTTATTTCTTATCTCTCTTTCTGTCTCACTCTTGTTTCTTCCAACTTGTACAAGAAAAGTTGGAAGTTGTGAAAACAAGTTTAAATTCTTGATGAAATGTAGACCAGTATTATAGTGTGTACTTACTATGTTATAAGTTATACATATATAACGTATACTTGCTCTTTTACCTTTTACCATTTCTTGGTCATTGACGATGGGATAAAAATATGGAATAATATGGAATACGGATGAGAATTGAGAATGAAAGATCATGATGCATGCAGAGAACCATCGTTATACCATTACATTGTATATTATACCTTTTATGTATTAGAATAAAGAATAAAATATAGTAAAAATATCCCAAGTAGATAAATCTCAATTATTAACGTCATATCTCAGTCAGTGCAGAACGCCAACATGTATAAGTACATTGAAAACAGACAATACAAATACAAATAACAATGACATGACATATACAACAGCAAAAAGAACATAGTAGAACGACAATATGAAAAAGTCTTTACATATTATGTGTCCCTTTTCCCAAAAATTTCCTACTTTTTATTTATTTAATTCATTTTAAATATTTTTAATACAAACACACACACATATACAGACACACATTTAAAATTATATTCATAATTACCCAGGAATTATGTGACTCACTCATATGTCTCATATATGGACATGCACACATCACACATATACATACGTACATACTACATACATTTACATGCATTAAATTACATTAGGGTGACTGTGAAGAGACAAAAGACAAAAGGGACAACACACAATTCGGAAATACGATAACAAGATGAAAGTCAAACCCAATACTATATTTTACACTATACATTATTCAGTACATATTCAGTATGTACTAGATATTAGATACAAAATAAAAGGCAGTGAGTAAATGCACCCCATCCCTTATACATACAAAATATACATATACATTACATATATAATATATATATATATACATCAGATATAAGGCTATCCACCTACACATCTACACAATGTACAATATGTACACTCTACATACATTCTTACTAGACACGTACCGCTTTAATTTTAACATGGTTAGTTTACATTAGAGAACTTTACCTGAATGAATCTCTCATACAAAAAACATACACAAATACATTAGACATATATGTACTCTTTTATTTATGTTTTATGTTTAGCATTTAGGTGTGTAAGGTGTAAACTAACTGCGAGAGACAGAGAGCCTTCAAAAGCTTCAGGATAGATATTATTAGTAGTGTAGAGTTGTAGGAAAAAAGGGATGTTATACCAAAAGTTTCTCTACATAGAGGTAAATACCAAATATACTGAATATATAGAATATGAGGAGGTACACTGAATACTGAATACACTGTGTAAAAAGTATTATGCATGATAGGAAATAGAGGAATACCTATTTACTAATACAAGAGAGAAACTCACACAGTTCTCTGCTGCCTTTTAACACTGGCTCTTTTTCTGTATTCTGTATGTACCTAAATATATATACTTTATTTATCTATTGCAGAAGTGTTGTAGAAGTGTAGTAAATAGAGTAACATCTTTGTAAAACCGCTTACTTATATCTTGTATTGTACAAGTATATATACCTACCTCTATAAAAGCTATAAGTATTTAATCAAATAGAAAAATATCATATATTATACAGAGTTTTTACCGTTCTTCTTTTTCATCTTCTTGCTACTTTTATTTATCTATATATCTATTTAAAAACTGGATATTGATAATTGATATTGTGTGGACTGTGGACTCACACAATCCCCAATTCCCAATCCGCAAACCTTTATAACAAAACTTGTTAAATGTGGTTTGTGTCTTTGGTACTTGTTAGACACTTTTGTTATACTGCGAACCATACTAAAAATACTACATACATATTATATAGTAAGTGTACATTTAAAAGTTAAATAATTGTGAGTAACACACACTATAGATGAAAAGTCTCTGTTGACTCATTCAACAACTTAACTACAGGATACAGAACTCTATAAAATTAAAGTCATATCCTCATCGACTCCTTGTTTTTTTATTAAAAATATTTATATACACTTACATACATGTCATCTTATTATCTGTACTTACATGCTACAATTTCTCAAATTACGTGTACATAAGTACTACTTGCGTTTCCAGTCAGTTGCTAAAGTTTAAACTCTGTAAATGCTAAAAAGTCAGCAGAAAAGTTGACATTTCTCAACATTTCTGTCAATCTTTATAATATACATAGTCAGAATTAAAACAAGTTGATTTGGTACATATTTTTTAGTACCTTTACCAGTTTATCTGTAGTTACCTAACCAAGATCGTCATTCTTCGTTTGTGCAATCGTAATTGTGTGAAAATTCAAAGCATCTCTAATACATCTAATACTATAATAATTATATTTTTGTGAGAAAAAGAGGATACAAAGTGAAATATAAAATATAATAAGTACATACATGTGTATATGTTTTTTAAGTGTTTAATTTAGTGTGAACTAAATAATATATATATTATATAAAACACATAATAATAATATTATAATAAAAACAAATAATTTATTTAGATCCACATTGCCGATTATTCTGGAAGTCAAAAGTCATATATAAATAACAAAATATAAATCATGGCATTAAATTTAGACCAGAATAAGGATAACCTTGTTAGTGCATGGAGAGAAGTTATGGATGAAAAGTGTCCAATTGATTGGTATTTTAAATATACATAATATTATTGTACAATAACATCTAAAAAAAATGATTATGATTGAATTAAGTAGGTACATTGAAAATTGTTTTTTTTATTGATGATTGTGATTCAATGTTTTTCTTTTCAATTCTTATAGGGCACTGTTTGGTTATGATGGGTTGACATTTGATCTCAATCTTGTGTCAAAAGGAGGTGAGCAAAATTGAAAAATACATATAGATATCTAAAAATGATGACAATGTGTCAAGTGTAGTAAAGTTTCATTAATTAATGATTGCATTTTGATGTTTTTTTTTTTAGATGGAGGGCTAGAAGAATTGATTGAGGATTTTAATAGTGGAAAGATTATGTATGCTTTATGCAGAGTCAAAGTCAAGGAAAAGAATATTGAAAAAATTGTTTTGATTAATTGGGTAAGGAAGGAATATTTTATTAAGAATAAAATAATTTATTAATGATTAATGAATATAATCTAACACGTACATATAAATATGTTAATAATTAATAATTATATTAAAATAAAAAATATTTATGAATTTCAGCAAGGTGAGGGGTCTTCATTAGCAAGAAAAGGTAAGTGTACAATTTTGTGTTAAACTAATTACCTATTTTCAAAGTATGCTCAACTACTTATATTATACATACTGTATTAAGTAATGGCCTATTATTTTGTTTTCTTCAAAAGGAATGGCTGCTAATCATCTTGGAAGAATTCAAAGTTTCTTCAAAGGAATTCATATTACCATGAATGCAAGAACTGATGAAGATGTAGAACCGGATGCAATTATCAGTCATGTTAGTAAATCAACAGCGGGTGAAGGTGTTAAACATTCCACAGCACCAGCTGGCATTGTCGGTCCTGTGGGAACAACTTATAAAAAAGTAAATCCTAAAGATGATATTAATTCAGCAGCAAAAGATGAATTTTGGAGGTTAGAAGAACAAGAAGAGGAACGGCGAAAAAGGGATGAACAACAGAAATTTAGGAAATTTTCACAAAATGAAGTTAAACTTTTGAGAAGGGAGAGTCAAGAATATTTTAATGAGAGAGATGAACCTTTAGGTTCTAAATCCTTAAATAATCCATCATCTGAAAAACTTAATAATGGTGGTGGTAGTAATGGAACTTCCTCTTTAAATTCATCATTTAATTCAGCAAAAGATGCTGCAGTCAAAGCATCTACACCTCTGAAAAGTACATTGTCATCATCTGGAAACTCTGGAGATTTAGTACGTCAAAGAATAAAATCATTTGATACTGGAACTCCTAGAACACCAATAAGCTCATACACATCACCTGTAGGATCAGCAACAACAACTACCCCTTCTGTCACTACTAGCAATAAAATTAGTACTAGTATTAACAGTAATGGTGGTGGTAGTAGTAGTAGTAATACTAGTAGTAACAGCAATGAAAATAATAGTGATGAAACTGTAGAAAAATTGAGTGTTTTAAAACGACGACAACTATTTGAAAATGTTACAACTAGTAGTTATTCTCCTCCACTTAAAAGTAGCCCAGCACAAGAAATTAAATTAGCACAAGAAAGAGAAAAAGCAGAGGTACTCAAACAACAAAAACAACAACAGCAACAAGAAGAACCAAAACCAACACCTAATATAATAGGTTCTAATATTACTACTACTACTACTCCTACAACAACAACAACAACTGTTAATAATAATAATAACAATTCTTCTTCAATTTCTTCTTCTTCTTCTTCTACTCCGTTATCATCAAAAGTTGACAATAACAATGCATTTAATACAATTGCAAAATCTCCGTTAATGTCTTCTTCTCCTACTCCCGTTTCAGTAGTTCCACAAGTGCAAAAATCTATTTCTCCCACACCACCACCACCAAATCAAGCTCAAACAACTCAAGAAATTCGTTCTAATGGTGTTAATAGTAGTTATGAACATAATAATACTCAAGTTGTAAGTAATAATGGATATACTGCTCATGGTGGTGGTGGTGCTGGAGATGCCTCCTATACTAATCAAGATTATAATAATCCAAAAGCAAATTATATTTCCAACAACGAACCAGAACGTGTAAATGGGTCTCTTAAAAAAACAGATCAAAAACAACATGTAGAACAAGAGGCCGTTATTGAACGTGAAAGTACTTCAACCCCTACAATCGACATTACTCCAGAAATGGGAATGTGTGCTCGGGCATTGTATGATTATCAAGCTGCTGATGATAGTGAAATTTCTTTTGATCCAGCTCAAATAATTACAAATATAGAACAAATCGATGAAGGTATATAAAATCAACAGCATATTATTTATTGCTTTTTAGTTTCTATTTTATAATTAATACATCCATTATTTTTGATACTTATAATATCTTATACCGTAATCTAGAAATGGTAAACCGTAAACCTTTAAAAAAAATAAATATTTATATTGTTTGACATTAATTTAGGATGGTGGGAAGGCCTAGGACCCGATGGAATTTACGGTTTATTCCCAGCCAATTATGTGGAGCTATTAAATTAATATTTGATGAAGATGGAAGAAGTATGGAAATATGGACAAAGGACTGTATACTATAATATATTGTAATGTGTATATATAATATATATCGAATTTGAAAAGCTTACATTCAGGAAATAATACTGTTCATCATCATAATGTTAAATAATTCCTATACTGTTTAAAACAAAGGAAAAATTCATAATAATCCTACTATTCTTTTCTCATTCATTATACTTTTTTAAAGATATAATAATATAATATATAGATAGAGAAAACTACATAATATACGTTTACCATAACATATTATGGTACTAAAATTGTATCTATTATTATTCTATCGGATAACTAGTCCATGTGAGGACGTTTAATCTATATTGGAAACATCTGATTGAATATTATGCTACTCATAATGTATGAGCTATATAAAATTCAATAGTTTGAAAGTCTGACAGGGAACAAAGGGTAAAAGTTTTAAAAAAAAAGAAAGAAAGATTCCAATGGACTGAAAGTTTTATGTGGTGTGGAAAATTCATGTTTTGAAAAGTATTGACCGCTTTGTGCTTTGGGAATCAAACTAAAAACGTTTTATTTTTCTTCAGAAAGAAAATTATTATTACATTTCATGAGATTTTTCCGTTACACAGTACACAGTATAGTATAATATATATAATACAATAAATTTATAGAAGGAAAAAATGCCTCTTTATATCACAATAGCAAACTTTTCCTCCTTTACTTACATAATACAGAACTGAAAAGTGAATTCAAAGCTAATAAAATATAGATTATAACTACAGTAAGCAGTTGTGTAAGTGAATGGTACAATATATCATTATGTTCGAATTACACGTTGTGGTACATATATGTACGTAGGATGTAGATATTGCAATTTACTTTTATAAAACATTTGAATCATATGTACACACTATACACGCTGTATATATTATGTATAATATACGGACGAAAAAATGCAGTATTACTATCTTAAATGCCTTAGTACACAATACACAAGATATGATAGATAGATAATATTATGTCAACTTTTTTGCCTGCAATCTTCAATAATCATCGGCCACTGCTAACTAAAAGAAAGTATTTATAATGGTTGTCTAAATTAGTATATATTCTATGTTCTAGGTCTCATGTTTGTTTTTTTCCATGTTTTCAAGTAGTATATAGGATTTTTATTTTATGTGAATATGATTAGATGTTTTTCGAGCGCAAAAGAGATTCTATAGCGTATATATTTTATAGTAGACGTAAAATGGAATATCAAGAAATATTTAAAGTGGATCTATACCTTGTTTTTTCTCTCTTTTTTTCATAGTTTTCTACGTTATTGTATAAAAGTAGTTTGAATCGCGTATATACTATCTATTCCAAATTTAATCTTAAGTTTCATTGTAGTGCATTACGTAGATGAACGCAAAACGTTACAGTACACAGTATGATATATGTATACATGTAGAATGTAGATAGATTGAATAATAATTGAAATATTGGATATTACTCTATTTTATACAAAATTCTATAATATATCATCTATATTCACCCATGCTCTATCTTAGGCACTATACGTCTACCCTTCAAAAAATAATACTCGGCTGCAATCGTATACAAAAGTAAAACATAATAATAATATAATTATTGTACAGAACATGCTGATTATGCATCGTATGTAAGTATGTACACTCGAATGAATATACACCGAAAGTCATTATTTACATGTATAATTTATATAATATCTAAATACATCCGTCAATTGTCTAAGTTGGGAAAATTGAGAAAGCTATATAATATATTATGTTGTATTCCATCTTCACGTACAAAACGAATGTAATAAAAGTATATAAGTAGATAATATTATTATATAGTTTGATGCTTACAAGTTTGTGAATATTTTTATGATGCTAATATTTATGCAAAATGTACATCTGTATGATATAATATACTAAATATACACATACATTTATATTTATAATTTATAATACTGTCCATGCAGTATTTCCTATGTAAGTATTTTATTTTAGTAATATGAAGAGAAAAGTTAAAAAGAAATGAAATAATATTGTGGAAATGAGAATGTAAAGTAACATACTAATAATAATACTAATAATTATTAGATTATTATTATTATTTGAAAATGAGTGTCAAAAGAGCCAGAATTCGGCTGTGTGTATAGAGAGTTACTCTTGAGCAATTAAAATGACTGATGAAAATGATGATGGATTAATCCTATTTAAATGATGCTATTCTATAATATAGCACCTAATATATAATATTATTATATTATATGAAAATAATAATTATTATCATTATTACTATTTTATTATTAACTATAGTATATAATATGTTTTAGGAAATAACGTAGTAGTTAGTAGTTAAACATGTATTACATGCTACATGCTACATGTGCATGTAAAATGTAAAATCCATGTATGACGAAAAATCTAGAGTTTAGACTCTACAGTTTTATCGTCATACACGTGTAATTGATTCACTATTCACCATTAGAACAATAAATAATGTATTATTATTTTATTTTAGAACTTGGAACAAAATTATTAGTGTGTGTTTCTATGTATAATGTATAATGTTTAAGAAGTTGTAGGATGTAGAATCATGCTGGAACTACTGAAGGCAACTAATAAATTATATAGCATGTAAAGTGTATAGTGTATGTAGAATATTATTGTAAGTAGGTATTCAGGAAAGGAATACATGAAAATTGTACACCTCAGTCTCTAATTTAATTATAAATGTCGTCAGGAACCAACAAGGAAGGACATGGAATATAAAAAATACATGATGCATAGAGAGAATAGAGAATATCAAATGTCAACTGTGGACAGCCACTATATGAAAGCAGAATAAATAGTAGTATATTATAGAGTTACGTGTATAATATAATGTTAAGATGAAATGTATTGAAGAAAAGGGAAAATTATACATTCAACATGTATGGAAATTTGAAACGTTTAATTTCTGGTCCCTCTTTCTGTTTGTATAGTTTATCGGTATACAGTTTATACATATATGTAAAACTTTAAACACTAAAAATGCTAAATGTGTGTTACACGGACGGTGTGTAATCCACATCCATGTCCAAACATGATACACAATACACATGCTTTTTTTTCTGTTTTCTGTTTTCTGTTTTGTTTATTTACTGTATGATTATGATTGTCATTGTCAGCTGTGGTTAAATTGTGTATTTACTACTGATTACTGATTGTGACTAAATCTCTTAAATCAGTATGCTGCAGTAAGAGAACACGATACACAGAAAAAATAACTACTACTACTACTACTATATCATTACCATTATCATTGTGTAATATGTAATGTAATGATCAAAACCTTACCTTACCGAGTTTATTTTGTGATTATCTTAAACCTATATCTATTATACATAACGCATACATAACATTATGAAGCATGTAATATGTATAATGTATATGAAACATTATAGGTAGGTATATATACTTAGGTATAGAATATAGACTACAAAATTTGTACTATAGATATTTTTAATGGTACTTTTATTTATGTAACGTTTTTCATGTATTATTTACAATTTACAACTTACAATAACAGCTATGTATTTACTATGTTTACAGTGTACTATTATAATATATTACACACCCACACATACATACATACTTGCAATAATAATGTGTATAATGATTGCTGATACTAAATACTAAATATACTAAATAATACTAATTTATAATAAAAGGTATTATGAATTTAAACAAAAAATGATAAAAAAACATTTCAACGGCCCATGAACATCATTAATCATTCCATTCAATAAAAGAATGAAAATTGCATAAAAGGTCAGGTGTCAGGTCAAAAATCATGAAAAAAAATACTGTGAACTATGCAAAACACTGATAAATGAGACATGAGACCATCATTGCGAGTCCCATCCAAAATCTCATCAGATGTTAGGAGTTAGGAACTCCTCTGTATCAGTTTTCAGTTTTACACACTTCATCATCATTACGCATATCCACTCTTTTTCCTTCACACGTGCATAAAAACATGTGTATATTATATAGCAAAAATATTTTGATAGAACACAGAACATTCTGACGGAATTTATTCAGTTACCTCGGCAACTTGTTATTTTTCCGGGATCAATGTCGTTCTTTATGAAGTGCAAAAATGTGTACACAAAGACCTTTTGCATAGCTATAGACTATAATATAATATATATAACGTATGTTACGGACTGATATGCGTGATATGAACAAATTGCGAATGCATTTTTGGAATTCCAACCGAAAACCGAAAATGCGTGTCGAGCTATTTTCCGTGACATTTTAGTTCCTTTAGCTTTTTATTGTTGTTTGTGCATTTTTGACTTTTCTGTCTTCTGTGTCATCACTTTCATCTTTCATCAATAATCAATATACTGCGGTTTTGCATTTTCCATTCAGCAGTTCTGCACTGAAGAGTGCACATATCATCACTCATCATATCTCATATCTCATCCATCTAATCAAGCTTCAAGCTGTACTCAACTTTCCTCCTTTCACTGCACTGAATTTTTGTCACTGTCATCAAAAAGTTCACCATTCACCATCATCATCTTGTCATTTTGACTTTCGACTTTCGACCTCCGATCATTATTCAAAGAGCGACCTTCTTTTTTGTACATTGAACTCGCCTAGGAACACAAGAAGAGGATCAACAAAACATGTATTGTGTAAATTCTTGCAATCTTCCATACAGTGATGTCAACAAAGTGAGTTTACTTCAAACTTCAATCTTCAATGTTAAATGATGAATGACTAATTTTTGGTGTGTCGTGTCACAAATTATGTAGTATTTTCACAATTTCCTTTTACTATTTTTCTATGGTATGGATTTTAATTAATCATGAACACTTTGCCCTACTACAGATTGACCAGGGTCCACGCTTGAGTCCTTGTGGTTGGTCAAATGAATGTCGAGGAGAAGGATGGATAAGCAAAACGGACAAGTGCACTCGTCCAGGAACCACATCTCTGCTCCGAACTCTCCCATGGCGTCATTGTCTAGTTCAGAGACCACCGGAAACATCTGCATACTCTGGAATGTCAAAGGAGTACTGCATGTATGATAGTGGGTATGCAGGGGATGGATGCATCACGGAACCTCTCAAATTTCCCAATCTCGTCACGGGTTTCAATGTTAATCCTGCTCATGCATCTCGCACCGCTCTTTACACAAGGTATACTAGAATCTAGTATCTAGAATCTATATTAGATATTAGATTAAATTCCATCGCATCTTCTACTTTTACAAACTAAACAAATGACTCATGCTTTTGATCCTATTATTTTTCTATTTCTGTAGATATTCTCCATCTGACTGGGCAGCAAACAATCAACAATTGTACATGGGTTCGGATTGTACCCGGAATACTGCAGAGTTGGTGCGAGCGGAGGCCTTGAGGCTTGTCCGAGAAACAGATGATCGTTCAAGTAGAGGACAAACAGACTCTTGTAAAAAACTAGGAGAACGTTTAAATGACATCAACTACTGGAAGCAGGAGATCATGAAGGAGTTGGACGTCAATGTGCATGAGAGTCATAAGCTACTGGAGACAAGACAGAGTCTGGAAAGAATGATTAAGGAAATGGATGGACCTCTCCACATTGCTCAGGAAAATTTGTATGCGAGGGAAAGTCGGCAGGGTGTGGATCTTGTTCATGATACAGCGGAGCAAGCACTCCTTTGTGAAATTGAGACGGTGAGGAATTGGCAACAAAAACTGTGTCAACAGTTGGATGGGATCAATACACAATTGGCCAGGATGAGAGCCGCCCGACATGAATTGGAAAGGGATTTGGGAAGGAAGGAACAGGCTTATGGTATATATTATTATTATGCTTTTTTTTCTTTATTCAATGTCTCTTTTGTCATTCTACTCTGTTAAAATAAAGCCATAGCCTTCAATTTTGAAAATTTTATCAAAATGTTATATATTTTCCAGGTATTGACACATCAGCAGCTCAGCTTAATAATGACTGCAAGGAAATTTCTTTTCATTCTGGCATTGAAAAAGTAAAACTTGAAAACTAATAATAATAATTACTCTTTAATATTTTACTTTTTACAAACTGCCAACTTTTTTATCATTAATTATTAAAGTTCATTATTTATTATTTACTACCTTTGAAAATAATATAAATGAAAAACTTTTGCAGGTTGATCCCACCGTTTCCATTCCAGAAACTTGGGCAGGCTTCACAGCAGCTCTAATCAGAAGATCAAAAGCAGAGAGAACTTCACAAGTGCATGCTACAATAGACAACCTCCTCCAGCAAGCTTCTAATGAGGTCTGGGCATCATGGAACAACACAAACAACGGTAGAAATCCCAGAGTTTTTCAAAATATTATGATTTATGATAATATTATAATTTACAATTTACAATATTTCTTAGTATTTTCTATTATTTATTTTTTTAACATTGATTCATTCCAGCACTTTCCCTCCGAGTGGCTGAACTACTTGATGCCAAGAACAAGATTTCGTGTCACCTATCAAAAATGCAGCAGGAAATTTATGACATGGAGAAACACATGGAGCTCATCCGAAAGGCAATTGAGGACAAAGGTCCAGCCTTAAAGGTGGCTCAAACAAGATTGGAGAAGAGGACTCATCGTTCCGATATTGAATTGTGTAGGGATGATGCTCATTTCCGTATCGTACAGGAAATTCAAGACATCAATGAAACTCTAGAACAACTCCAGAGGAAACTGTCTGAAGTGGAGGCATCTCATCAACAACTTCTTAAAACTAAAGCCTGTTTAGAAGCGGATTTGAAAATTAAAGCAAACTCTCTCTTTGTGGACCGTGAAAAGTGTCTAGGACTCAGGAAATCCTTCCCCATCACAACTTTTGTCACTCAACGCCAAACGTGCTGACAGTCCAAAGTCTAAAAAGTAAAAAGTAAAAAAGTAGAGTCTAGAATCTAGAATCTAGAATCCAGAGTGTATAAACTACCGTGTGCAGTCTACAGTCTAAAGTCTAAAGTCCAACTTCTATCTCATAATTTATAACGTCAACTACTTCATGGGCGTAAATGTCAGAGGTCACACACACACACACACATGTGCATTGTACATAATACATACTACATATTATGGTCATACATAGAAAGAAAGGAAAAAGGAAACGAAAAAAAAAAATGAAAAAAAAACGTGTAGAAAAAGTAAGTATATAAATCAATGGAAAAACTCTCATAAAAATCACAACACTATTCTTCACTCTATAAAAACTGGAAAAAAAACTAGAAAAAAACTAAAACCCACGCAAAAACATATGTACATAATATATGCTCTAGACTATTTCGTAGTATTAATAATAATGATTATTATTATTCTTCATAATAATGCTAATTATTAATTATTATTAATAATAAATAATAATATTAATATTAGTTACATTATTATCATACATTGTGCTCCTTTCCTAATGGTGCGAAATATTGGTGCGACTGTAATCCACCAAAAACCTTATAATTCAATCATTCATTCATTCATTGTTCAATACTTTGTGCTATAAACTATTAAACTATACTATGAAATATGAAATGTAACGACTCATGATATTCAAATAAAGTTGAAAAAGATCTCAAAGAAAAAAACAGCAGAAAAAATCCCACCGCTTTGACTCATTTGTTTAGTGATTAGCTTGTATAAATTTTTCATGGAAAACATTTACAATGTGAAATGTACATTCAGAAATTCCGAAAATATATTCGTATACGGACTTGTTACATGCTAATATTTTTTGTTGCTGGCTAAAACCTGAATTGGAATTGGAATTTCGAGTGCTGCAATCCGTAATACATTTTGGACATTTTACTTTTTAATATCAATGCAACCAGCTCAAAACTCAAAACTCAACTCTACTTTTTTTGCTGTAGGAAAACAAGAAACAAGTGAAAAGGGAAAAGTGAAAGTGATCTGAATTCTGAATAAAACGTTTGCTCTTCATCCATGCAGAATCCAGCATCCAGGATCCAAAAGTTGGAATCTAGAATCTAGATACAATTTAGAATTAAATATGCAAGAGTCTGTTCGCTCTGATACTTTTCAGCATGAAAATGTGTAATTAATTCATAGCATGATGACAATATGACAAAGTACAAAGTGTCTCCTCTCTCTCTCCCCAGAGTTTACATTGAACATGGAACCGAGAACTCCGAGTAAAGTGAATGTACACTGTACATTATCCCGTGTAAAGTGTAATGGTAAATGGTAAATTCAGCTGTGTAATGTGCAAGTGTTGTACGCGTAATCTGTAGAAAATGTAGAGACTCTAGACTCTAAGCTGTAAGTCATAAATACTCATTCCCTCCTTTCACATGGCTTGTCATAATGCCTCAACATAATTGCATCCTCTATCCTCTCTCACTCTCCTCATCCTCTTTTCAATCTTTTTACTTTCTCCTCTCACATTTTTAGTTTTATTCCAGGATTTTGGATTCAAAAAAATCCGATCATCTTGAAACTTGAAACTTGAAACAAAAAGAAGAAAGAAGGAAAGAAGAGGCTTTTTATTTTGAATCCTTATAAATTGTAACTTATCATATATATTTAATCTGTCATATGCTCTTAATTCCAAATTTTATATTGTAAATATCTTTGTACTCTGCCTCTTTGAGCTAACATTGTACTGTGAAATGTTGACTGTTGACTATTGACAATACATAATACATTGAGCACAATACATAATACATAATATTCCATTGATGCAGGATCCAGAAACCTCAATTGAAAAAAAGAAGAAAAAGCATACATACAAGTTCTTTTAGAGAGCTGTCAAAGTCAAATTCAGAATACCGAATCTGGTGGAATTAAACTGTTGGGAGTTGGTACAAGAAGAAGAAGAAAAATAGAAAGAAAGAAAGGAAAGAAGAAGATGAGGAGATGGCCACAAAAGAAAAGGGCAAAAAATCCAGTGACTGATTTCCAGCTCCAGTTCCAGTTCCAGTTTCCACAGACCAGACCAGACCAGACTAGACCAGAACAGACCATATAATATGTAATATGTAGTTGAGTTGAAATACTTAAAACTCTAAATATTTTTTTCCCTTTCTTAGTTTTCTCCTATACATTTTTCTCTTCTTGTGCCCACACCAGGCGTGCTAGGCTAAAAACTAGAAAGGAAAAGAAACCAAACCTAACCAAAGTATTTTCTCTATCATACCACATCCGCTGAGCTAGGTCTAACGTCTATGCGCACAAGCCCACGCTGAACGCTGAACGCTGAAGGATGAACGATGAAGGAAGAAAGAAGAAAAGTGGAATGTCTTTTCTTCAACAGCACTGTTGACTGTTCTCTGTATATTCTTCTGTACTCTGTACATAAGTATGAACTCAGTTTCAGTTTAAGTTTGGCTTGGGCTTCTTCCTCTGGTTCTTGTCTTTCTGATGGTCTACATTCTCCATTCTCTACTCTCTACTCTGTACATTTGCTGTGTAGCCAGTTAGGACTGTGACTGTAATAAAATCCCAATGTGCAATGTCCTCTGTACGCTGTACACTTTATATTGTGCATGGTAGAGTATAAAGTATAAAGGAGAATGTAGAATGTAGAATGTACAACGTTTTGGAAGAATATCCGTATGCTGTATATTTAATAGCATACAAATAGCATACACATACAATATATTTTATAGCCTATGCCATGCTATGTCATGCTATGTTATAGGCTTTGGTGTGTACAACATGCACTATTTTACGTTATATCTTGTCTTCAGTTCATGCATGCATCCAGTACCCACAGTACAGTACAGTATCCAGTATCCAGTATTCAGGAGTAGTAGGAGGCTTCTCTCCTTTCTCCTTTCTTGTGCTTTCTCTTACCCTCTTTCCCCATTATAATCCACAATGAACATTCCCTTTTCATCGATTCAGCCAAAACACATACACACACTGAATACAGAATACAGAACAGAGAGACTGTGTGGAGTATGGCCAAACCAAACCAGACCAAACCAAACCAAACAGACCAGAGAGAACACTTGTACACATGAAATGAATAGGGAAAAAGGAATTGGAATTTTCAAAAAGCTACACATTCAACTATTACAAGTACTTTTAAGCATGATGTACTATCCCGTTGCTCGTTCCGCTATTTCAACGTTCAATTCTCCATTCTCAATATCAATGCATTCAATTGAATTGGCCTGGTCTATTTTCTATTTTCAACTTTTATTTCATCTCCTGTTCTCTGGTCTGGTCCATCTTCAAGCTTCATGTTCAGTGTGTACAGTGTGTAGGTTCATGGCGAGGCCGACCCTAAGCTCTACAATCTTCATACTCCGTACACTTTCAACTCTATGTACAATGTACAATGCACAACTTGGAATTCGGAATCTAGATTCTAGATAGAATACAAGATCCAAATTCCAAATTCCATATGGTTACATATGGAGTTAGACGAGAGACGAGAGAGATTCAAATACTAGACACTAGACACTAGACCAAAGTGAAAGTCAGAGCCATCGGCAAATTTGACTTTCACTCATCACTCATCACACACAAACAAAGACTTGTAATTATTGAAACGAGAGGAAAAAGGAAAAAAAGAGGAAAAAATGCACTCATCTGTATACAAAACATTCTATCTTCCATCTGTAGATTCTAGATACTAGTTTTCTGTCCCAGGGCAAAATTATACGTACCATTTGCCCTACTATTTACCATTTACCATTTACCAGGGTTCTGTTGTTTTTTCCCCTACATTTTCAATTTTCCAACTATGCTCCATATTACAATGTATAATGTGTAGTGTGTGCTAGATTCTAGCTTCTAGTTTCTGGATATGAGACTTGTGTAAGCAAATTAGAAAATTACTCGGATCTCGGATACCTCTAAAACTGAAAATGTGTATAACGTATTTGCACATTGAACATTGAACATCATATTATAAGTACATTGTTTCTGATCTGATAGGTTGCGTAGGTTGGGAGTGGAGGGTGTAGTATATTGTACATTATATAGTGTATAATATGCACATAGTATACACGTAGTGTGGCTGAAAGTTGAAAGCTTCCACTCTCCATTACCATCATGATTATGTTTCCATTTTCATTTTCATTTTCGTATTAATTTCATTCCTTTCATTTCCGTTCCCACTCAAACTCAAGCTTTAACTCAAAATGCAAAACTCAAAGTAGAACAAGTCCAACTCCAACTCCAAGTCATTCTTCTGCATGTAATTTTTGTATTGTGCAAAATATAAAATGTAAAATATCCACCACAGTCTAAAGTCTAGAGTATAAAGTCTAAAGGATCTTGTACCATAATAATTTGATTTCTACACTCTACATTCTACACATTTCTCCTCCTGGTCTAATTCATAATTTGTAAAAGGCAGGCCAAACTACTACTCTCTTTACTCTGGACTCTCCTGTTTTAAGTATAATATGAATATAAAGAAAGATGCAATTTAACTTGCATCTGCTGAATGCTGAATAGAATGAGAGAAGAGAAAATAGAAAAGTAGAAGGTAGATACCTGAACATTGAACATTGCATAATAAAAGCAAAAGTATTCTAGATATACTCTACATTCTATACCATACAAAACATCTGTATACACCCAAAAAATCTATAATGCTCTACATTCCATATTTCACATTGTACATTGTACATTGTAGTCTCTATTGTACTTTCTATTTTCTACTTGAAAATTTTTAGATTGTAGATTATACACAGTGTATACTTTACATTGTACATTGTACAGCTTTTTCTGCTAAAATCCCAACTTGAAAAATGCAAATTTCCCAAAGACCAAAGACTTGAACATTGAACATGCTCAAAGCTCAACTCTCAAATTCTTGCTCTACTTTGAATTTGAATTTCAAGTTGGACTTGGAGCTGGAGTGAGCATACAAATAAAATATAAAATATAGTAACAAGAGGTTTACGTGCATCAAGTATGTCATATAATTTTTGTGTATGTGTTTGTATTTGGGTATATGTCATCTTCATTTCAACTCCTATTTCACCCTTTGACATCTATTACTCTTACTATTATTATTATTATTCTTTGGAGTACACTGAGTAACGAAGCGAAATAGTTATAGCTATAATATAAACTACAATATAACTATATGCATTTCATACTGTTTTCGTAGTTTGTAGTTTGTATTTTTATTATACATATAAATAGTGGAAAACTATGCATATAAAACGTAAAATATATAATATATTATATTGGATATAGTAAATTCTATTTTATTCCATTTCATTCCACTCGACTCAAAAAACTGCAAACTCTCTGAGTAAGCTAAGCTCAAAACGAAACGAGTTTTCCCTTTCTCCTCCTTTCATTCTGAATTCCAAGTCACTCATGCCCATAGAAATCAACGGTACTTATGATTACACTCATGTTGGACTTACACACTTACAACTTACACTTTTCCTTTCACTACCAACTAGAAACTACCAACTAGAGACTAGAAACTTTACTCACCGATCATGCATCCTCTCAGTACATTGTACATGTGTGTGCATAATATATTACAGTTTACGGTGAAAGAGAAAGCTCAAGTATGCATGAAAAAAATGGTATGAGTAATGGATAATGGGTAAAGGTCCGTAGGCTAATAACTGTTTTAGGATTCGGATTTAGCTTTGGATTTAGATCATAATTCCAGATTCCAGACTCCAGTTACAACTATAATTATTCATATTATTAGACCCAGTGTAGAGAGTAGAGTAGCCTGTCGAGTATTACACATTATACATTATACATGCATTAGACACTATAAGAGTTTTGAAACAATCCATCATGCATAATATTATACTTTATACTGTATACTTTGTATAATGCATGTACATAATATAATATAAAATATAATATTTCAAGGAAAATGCTCTGATTTTTTTTATTACAATATTACACCTATAATGCATAATCTATGGTTTTGTACATACGGAATGCGGGAGTAAGAACCTTTAGACCTTCAGCCTTCAGATATCAACCTCGTACCGAGTCGGAGCAATGGGATTCTTTTCCATGTCCCATTCTCCAAAAGTAAAACCAAAACTAAACCCAAAACCAAAGCCCATAGCTTATACAATGTACAACGTACCTTCTACATTCTAGAGAAGCCGAGAGCCGAGTCAAGAGCCGACAGCCGACAGCCGAAAGTAGCCGAAGTTGAATGTATTTTCACTTTGTATCTGGATTTTATACGCTATTATATACGGCAACGGCAACGGCAACGGCAACGCAAAGCTGGATACTAGATACTAGACGCTTGACGCTAGATATTTTAGGCTTACATCAATGTCAATGTATTTCATATCGTACATAGTTCCTCGTACCTCGTACCCGTTACTACTTGTTTGCTGTTTCCCCACACTAAGAACTTAGAAGCAGAAGAAGAAGAAGAAGCAGAAGGACTTTTAGCATCAAATTCACTCGGATTTGGATTTATTTCTCTGCCTCTATCCTCCGTAGAATATGTATGGAATATGGAATGTGAAATATATATTTTTATAATACCTACTCCATGTACTCCATGTACTACATACTGTGATCAAAAACACTCAATGCTCAATGTTCAGCATGCATTACCCATTACCCATTACACATTACACCGCGCACACATAATTATGTCATGCTATATAAGTTTAAAGTGTAAACTGAACTCTAGCTCCTTCTTCGTTGTTTCTTGTGTCTTGTGTCTTGTTTCCTTCCAGAGTTGGGGATGACTTTGGTTTTGGCTCCATCCATTTTATATCCATAATCCATAGACAGCATGATACAGTAATAGTAATAGAAATAATGGACAAGGACCGTATAAAGTATATAGTATTGCTATATTATATTTGTATTTGTATTTATATTCAAACTCCAACTGAAACTGGAGGATGGAGAAATATCAACTCTTAAGAGTGTATTATATTATTACGAAATCATGAAACATGTAACATACTTAAGTATGTATGTGTCTTCTTCTTTTCTTGCATATCCCGCTATGATATTATGCATATACTCTATAATGAAAGTTAGATCCGTTGGAACTAATGGCAACTCCCATTCACACTACACTTTATACTTTCTACTGTCTACATTCTACATTCATTCCACACTGTATATACTGTATACTCTAAAGTCCATGGCGTAAGCATAAAGGAATCAAAAATCACAACCAACCAGCCATAACGAATCGAACTAGACCAGACCAGACCAGATAAAACCAGATCCAACCAATACCTTTTGAGTCTAGAATCTAGAGTCTAGAGACTCTAGTCTAGAGTTAAATGTCCAAATAGAAATAGGAGTAGGATTTTCCCGTACATATGTACCCATGTAGAATGTACAGTGTGGAGTGTTGAGTTGGATCGGAAATCGGACTGAATGTGCAAAACTCCTTTCTATTTCACAAGAAAAGTATCTTTTGTACATGGCTATAGATATTTAGTATGTAGATTGTAGATGTACATAGTACATAATATACACAGTAAACAGTTGTAGTTGTAGTTGTGAGCTGTTGGTACAAAGTACAAAGTGTACCGCGTCGAGTAGTGTAGTGTGAAAGGTACATTATTACACACTCCAGTTCGTCTTACTATTTACACTTCCTCAACTTTTTTTTCCATGCACATCATCACGCCATCATCATCCTCAATCCTCAATTCTCAATCCTCAATCCTCATAGTCGTTGAAAATTGCAAGTAGTCAAGTGTACACACATTTTCTCTCTTTCTCCACTCTCCTTTATCCATTATCCATTGCCCATCGCCTTTCCTTTTTTTCTCTTTTTTTTCTGTGCTTTCTCTTATTTTTTACAAGTACGAATACGAGTAGGAAAACTCGATACTACTACTACTACTACTACTACTATTTACTACAACTACAGCTACAAGTAAAAGTACGAGTACAACCGTTTTCCGCTTTCCTTTCCCCTAAAATCAATCTATACCTTGTACTCTGTACACTATACTTTATATTTTATATAATATTTATCATGTATACATATGAAAGAGAAACTACAAACTACACACTTCTATTTTCTATTCAGATATTCGCATTCACTTTCGCATTCACATTCACAATTCACGAGCTTGTTTGTGCTGTAAATTGTAAATTGTAAATCCAAGAACCAAAATAGAGCTGGAGCCAAATTCGATCCTGAATCTTATCGTCTGTACCTATCTACGATCTATCTATACTATTTACTATTTATGTATGTCCAATGTCCAATGTCCAATCTACAAACACAGTATACAGTAAACAGTATACAGTATTCATGGTTCATGGTACATGGGATTATTCTTAGAAAAAAAGGCTAATAAAAAATTCAGAAATGTACAAACTACAAACTATAACAACTATACAAAAAAGTACAAAAAGTCCCTCTGTGAATTACCCATTAAAGATATCTATAATAAAAAGCAGGCTGTTTCATCCTTTTTTTTCTTGGTTCTTGGTTTGCGTGCTTTCTTTCTTTCTTTCTTGTTTTCTTCATCTCCATTTTTCAACCTTTTTTCTATTGTTCTTGTTTTTGTTCTTGTTCTTCTTTTTCTTCTTCTTCTTTTGTATTCATTATCATCATGTATCATGTGTATGTGTTTAGCCTGTAGGAAAAAGTACGAGTACAAAAAAAAGGTAGAAGAGGTTCTCCAGGTTCTAAATTCTAAAGGAATTACACGGGAATATTAACAGCAATAATAATCGTAGTCATTCTCATAACCATAACCATAACCGTGTTAGATTCTACATTCTACATTTTATATTGTGCCGTTGAAACAAAAAAAACAAGAAACAGGATGGTGTATGCTGTAGAACATTTTGCATAGAATGTAGAAAATAGAGAACCTTGAATATAGAATGTAGAATGTAGAATGGAAAATGGAGAATGGAGAATGGCAAAATGCAAAAACAGAAGAGAGAAAACAGACGTGAAAAAGGTCAAAGAGTCGTTTCTCCATTCTAAATTTTCAGTCGTGGGTTTTGTAGGTAAAAGGCAGACAGTCAAGAAGACTCAAGACTACAAATTTGAAACTCGAAACTCTAAACTGGAAACGGAGTAAAAGAAGAGAAAAAGAAGAAGAAGAAGAAGAAGAAGAGAAAGTTGGGCTATCAGAATTATTCAATTTTCTTCAATTTCTTCAATGTCTTCAAAGAGATGCTCTCAAAATGCTCAACGCTCAATGCTCAATGCTCAATTCACTTACTTACTCTTTTACTTGTGTCTTGTACCTCGTGCCTTGTGTATTACAGTACTACAGATATTACGAACAAAGAGAGGAGCGAGTCGCATACTATACTTTTTTGTACTTGTTCAATTTTAAGAGTATGAAAATACAAATGTACAATGTACTATCTACAATCTACAATGTATAATGTACAAGAAAGAAGACGGAAGACGTCGTCTCTTTCTCCGTTCTCCGTATTTCTCCAGCTCTATTAACGACGAAAAAGCAGAAGGAGAAAAAAATATAAAAAAGGACAGAGAGAAAAGGAGAATCTTTTTTTTGCACTATATTTTTTTATACCACCGCTTCTCACTGTATTCCACATTTTAGGAAACTAAGCAAGTATAGGTAGAGATAGTAGATAAGTATCCCATGTACAATGTACATCTATCTATCTATCTATCTTCTATCTTCTATCTCGCTGATACTTGAGCTTGAGACTTGATAGTTGAGTAAAGGCGAGAAAGAGAGTGAGAGTTTCCTCGGCTTCGGCTTTCACTCCACCTACTTTCTCCTCCCATCCTCCTTTTCATGTAGGTAGATAGTGAATAGTAGATAGTAGATATCTTTTCTTCTCTGTACACTGTATATTCTACATTCTAGGTTCTAGATTCTAGTTATATTCCTTCTGTCTATCTACTATATCTACTATCTACACTTTTTATACCCATCTTTTTATTTCACCATGTCTTCCACTTTACTTACAGACTTACGAGTTTGGAGTTTGGAGAACGGTGTAAGGTGTACGGCGAACTATGACAGGAAAGGAAGAACAAGAGTTTCCAAGTTTCTTGAAGGAAAAAGAAGAAATGAGCAACCACCTTGAAATCCGTAGTACGTCTTTAAAGAATCAACAAAAGATACATAAAACAAAAATTCATGTACAAAATGTACACAGGACAATGATACAGAATACAGAATACAGACAGACACTTATTTTGGTAGATGAAGACAAAAACATATCAAAGTATGGTCAAAATTCATCAAAGATAAGATTTTCCAAGTATTGAAAGTTGAAAGTTGGACGGAAATACACATAAATACACATAAATAAATGTTGGTTGTCCTCTCCATTTTCTGTCTCTCAAGATTCTAGATTCTAGATTCCAAATTCTTGATATTCTCTAGAGTAGACAAACCAAACCAAACCAAACCAAGCCAAACCAAGCAAACCGAGGAAAATCAGCCAAGCGAATACACAAGGCCAAGTAAAAAGGAGCCTACACAAACTACAAACTACTTATAGCTTATAGGTACACCCCACAACCTAAATTTTACGATTAGAGGAATTCCAGAGTGTTCCACTTGTTTATATGCATTTGAAATTTGAAATACATTCTAAATTCTAAATTCTACATCTCTACATCCTCTTGATTATTTGAAGACTGAAGACTGAAGACACATTCTTATTCAGTATTCAGTATTCACTATGTTCATCATTCACACAGTGTTTCATTCATCACTCTTTACTCTTTAGTCTTTATTCTGATTTCTGTACAGTTCAGAATTGTCCTTTGAGGATTTGAATTTGAATCACCACTACCGGTTCTCAAGTTCATTTGACGAGGAACGAGGAACGAGGATGAGTCGAGTTTATAGAAGCCAGAATCAAGAAAGTATAAGAATCTAGCATCTAGACTCTAGAATCTAGAACCTAGAAAGTAGGAAGCGTATGCGGTATTTGATCCGTGGCATAACGAAACATGTAAGTACATATGTAAGTAATAGAGGGAAAGAAAGTAGGAGAAAAGACGTACAGTGAGAAAGAGAGAAAGAGAGAGGACGAGGAAAGCTATAGACTATAGAAACCCTTCCCTTTGGATTTATTCAAAGTGTGGCTATACTCTTTACTCTATACTGGATCTTGTATGTTCTATACTGTAAATCCTGCACTGTATACTGCACAGTGCACAGGATACAGGCAGTGCCACTACGAATGTGTAGAGTGTAGAGTGTAGAGCGTAGAGTTTAGAGGTTGGAGTGTAGATTGTGCTGCTCCATTCCCAATTCCGAGTATCTATCTCTCCTGAGTTTGAGTTTGAGTTTGAGCTGGAGTTTGAGTTTTGTAGCTGGACTGACTACTGTCTGTGTGTCTGTGTCTGTGTGTGACGACGACTACGACTACTACGACGACGACGACAGTGTTGATTTCTGGTGTGGTGCAGATTGACGAGATATTCCTATTCGGATTCCCTTTCCTTAAAGATATCTAATTGTTCACATTATATTTTCTTGTGCTCACTTTCTCTTGACTCTTGTCTTGATTTTAGTGTTGTGGTGTTTTGGTGTTTTGGTGCTGGTGCTAGTGTTGGTTTTGGTGTTGTTGGTGGTGTTTTTGGTGTTGGTATTTATGCGTGTAGAGAATAAAGAAATTTGAGGACTTGTTTCTCAGTTAATTACCTTCTCTTCTCCTTGCCCTCTTTATCTTCCCTCTTTTCTTCTTACACATATTCTTCTTCTTCTTCTTCTACTGTTCCAGGTAAATTAAGATAAATAATAGATATTAATTGCATTCTCTCTCTGTCTTCTCTTTTCTCTCTTCTCTTTTGGTTAATTATCTAGATTCTAGATTCTACATTCTACATGTGCTCATTGTAAATTGTAAATTGTTCATTGTAGACCATCAACTATTATCTATTATAAACCCTGTATACGTATATTTTATTGAGTCCTTGTCCTCGGGGAAAGGGAAATAGAAAGTTGGAAAGCAGTGTTTGTGTATAATAATAATAATATTATAGAGTTTTTATAGTATTCCAAATTATTCCAAAAACAATTCTAGAATCTAGAATCTAAAATCTAGGTGTAATAAAATACAAAATACAACCATCAAAAAGATATTATAATGAAAATGTCCATGCATTATATATGATAAATTATAAATTATAAATGATGTGTACAACATTTATAGTTGATATTCAATTATTAACTACTTTGGGTTGAGGTAGGAGAAAATATAAAGATAGTCGTAAAAGTTTCGATAACCCAATGCCCAATGCAATGTGTGAATTATGAAGAAAGTGGAAGAAAATTATATGTATTATTCATTAGGTATTATGTGTGTGTGTGTTGTGGGGGGATTGTGCATTGTACAATTTGTACATGGAAGAAAATGTGCACTGTATATGTATTACATATATCATATATTACGCATTGTACAAAGGAGTTTAATGGGAGTGTTTCGTCCTTGTCCTCGCCCTCGGCATCTTCAAATCAAAACAAAACAAATCAAATGAAAATAAATGCAAGTGAAAGTGAACTCGAGTAATTGTGCTTTGTTGTATTGTGGATTGTGTACAAATGACAAATTACAAATCAAGTTAGCCAATTTATAAACAAAGCATTTATACTCTTTTGACCCAAAACTGTCATCTTTTTTTTTTAGTGAAAATGACAAATTATTATTTACACGCAACACATGTTTTCCTAATGTTTTGTATTTAGGTCTGTGTAAAAAAAAATCTTTTTTTTAAAAATTTATTTGATTGAACAGACGAAGTTGAAAAATAGTTTATACTTTTTAAAAAGACGATCAAGAATTTTCAAATTAATGATTATTTTATGACTACTGATAAAAAATAGAGAGAAAATATTCTTTGAGAAGAGCTCTTCACAAAATTTCAATAGTTATATTCATGAAAAATTAGAAAAAACTTGCTATTATTTTTGTTATTCTTGTGGTTGAGGAAATTAAAATTATTTTTGGTTTGAAAGATTTTGAATAGAATTACGACATTTTTGGACCTTTAATACAGTTCATCTCCAAAGTACAAAGTACAAAGCATAAAAATTATGTTAAATCTAAAAATATTCCTTTTCCATCTCAAAATATAGTACTCAAAACTCGAAGCTCAACACTTGGGAATCAATAATACTTGATACTTGTGGCGAGAAAAGTAAAAAGCAAATTATGATTAAAATTATTACTGAGTATTGAGTTAGGTCAAAATGTCCAATTAACCACAAAAAGGACTCTAGTGTCATTGACAAAAGTTAATGGCGGATGTACTTAGCTGGAAAAGATTAGAGAGAAATTAGAGAGGAACTTTCTTCATTTATTGTGCACATAATTTGGTTATAATAATTAGATTTGGATCAGATTATGCAATATATGAAAGTACCCGTAATTGTGATTCTCTCTCCTTTCTCGATTCTCCTTTCCCATGCTCAAAAACTTTCCTCTCTCTCTCTCTCTCTCTCAACTCTGGTTTTGGTCGGTTACTTTTGTGGTATCTTTCACTTTACCTCAATTATTTTATGAATTACCAAGTACAGTACCAACCTGTGTGTGTAGTGTGTAGTCTGTAGTCTATAGTTCATAGTCTATATTATTAATTATTATAGTACACAGAACTCAGACCTCCGATATTTTTTATGAGGTTCGAGGGCTCTCTGTTTTTATCTTTTATGTTTGAATTGAGCTTGACGTTTGATTCTATTTTTAGTTTACAGCGTAATGTGATTTATTCATGCATACAAAATACAAAATATGTTCAGTATTATATATTATATGACTGTGAATTGTGAATTGTAAAGGTTTTTGCATATTCTATAGACTATAGTCCATGTTATATTACATATCAAATATCAAATTTCATATGAGTAGAAAGAAGAAAGTAGAAATTCTAGATAGACAATTATAATACGAGTATCATATGATAGGTGTGTGCATTGTTTATAAATAAAAATATAATCCCACAATGCCATTTGTAGCTAATAGCTAAAAGCTAAACTATACTATACTACTATACACAATACCTTCATGAGTCTGAACTCTAAATTCTGAATGTTTTCTGTTCCACGTTCATTCAGTATAGGATAAAATATAATATAGCAGCCTTTACACAATCTATAATATATTTGGATGAAATACTAAAGTACTAAACAGAAAATATGAACTATTTTCCAAAATCCAAATCCGAATTCGGATTCGACAGTCTTCAGACAATCTACAATCTACACTGTACACTGTACAAGGAGCAATTGACGTGTGGTGAACTCTCCGCTCTCTCAAGCTGTCTTTCATATTTATTTATTTATTATGTATAATGTATAGCAGAAGGGATACATAACCTCACATGTATTATAGTTGGGTTTGTTTATACATCTACCATCCAACTTGCAACAAACTAAAAACTAACCAATAGAGTACAGTATCAATATTCTATCATGTTTTATATAGTAGAAAAGTATACGTATTTTGTATACAGTTCCAAAAGTTTCATAACCATAATAAAATTAGACTTGACATCCTTTTTATATTTGATACTCGATACTCTCGATTCTCGATACTCGATGCTCGATATTTGAGCATTTATACCTTATGTATATGAACATTTCACATTTCACAGACAGACGTGTGTAGTGTTTAGTGTGTAAGAACTAAGAACTATGAACTAAAGACAGAAAAGAGAAGAGAGAGAAGAGAGAATGAAAGTTGGAGCTGTGAGCTCTATTAGAAACTAGAACTGTCTACCGTAGAGAGCCCTTATATTGTACAGGGCGTCCTAATACTGTACACCTCTCTTTCATTTTTAATTTCTATTTTAAGCGTTTCCTTAAAGATTTGAAAACTGCCAAAACGCAGACTAGGGTTTTAAAACATGCTCTTTTAAGTGGTACAA
>JABASP010000897.1:0-38242 GCA_019776565.1 Sminthurinus signatus | reverse complement strand
GTCATTTCTTAAGTAAAGAAACATCTTTTTAACCCTCCTACGTGCAGTTTAAAGCGAACTTCGTTCCACTAACCTGCTTGCAGGTTCATCTCAATTTTTTGCTATTAGTATTAGTGATTTAGTGTGGTCCATCAATATAAAAGAATAGTAATAATAATAATATGTACTCAGCGGTGAAAGAATGAAATGACATGACCATGGAATAAAATGGAATAGAGTGACTACTGCTCAACTTTATATATTTTACAAGTACCTTGCTGCCTTGGTAAAGCTGGCAAAAGTGAGTGACTGTCATGAGTACTGAGTACATGTGGAAGTATGAAAGTAGTCAAAGTCATAGTCGTAGTCGTATTCAGATAGTAAAGTGAAATAAAGTAAGCCGTTTTTGGAACCATAAACCCTTGGCTCCTCACACCAAGAGAACCATTAGCTCTCATACCACAAACCATAAAGTTCCAATGATAAACACTCACGTAAATATATATTACTTTAATGCTTGTGTGTATGTCATTGTGTAATGTTTACATACTACATACAAAATACAAAGTATATTACACATTACACATACGAGTTGAGAGTTGAAAGACATTCATAAAACCAAAAACCAAATGGCTTCTTTTTATCTCTGACTCTTTCCACTCATTCCGTCATAGATTTAAATCATATCGACTGAAAATGAAAATGAAAACGAAAACCAGAACCAAAAGCTAATCCTAATACTTTGTACTTTCTTGTTATATTATTATAACAAGTTTTTTATACCATGTAAAATAATTGCAAGTTTGAATACATTATTATGTATTATTGTACATCGGATTCTTTTTAAAAAATATAAACTTTACAACATTATAATGAGAATTTAAAATTTAAAAGTCTAAAGAATTTATGCTAATGCATGAGTAGGAATTTTACTTAAGTCGTTTTATAAAAATAATATGCGTTATGAAAAAATATGCAAAATGCAAAATGATATTTATGGAAAGTATGCAAACAATGTGTAGGGGTGAAAAAACAAATTTGGTTTAAATAATAATAATAGGAATTTTGGACTTACATAGGATTTGAAGTGTTCCAATGAACGTTGTAGACTTTGCTACTGCAGCACAATGTGCACAATATCAACGTTTGAGCAAGGATGAGAGACACCAGCTTGAAGGTGTTTATTGAAGCACCTCTTGAGCATTTGGAGCTCATACTTCCTGTCGTCTATATAATCCTGTCCCAGTTTCATTAACATTAACACCTTTGGATTTTTTCCCCCAATCCTCCGATACCAAATACCGATAAAAAGATAAAACACACGAAGAACTAACTAACTAGATGGGTAACAGCAACTGAGATACTGATACTTTTACACTCACACTCACCCTTTTCACATCAAGTAACACAACACATGATCTCTAGATATTTAATATACTCTTCCTCTCAATCCTCTCAATCCTGTATATTCATCATAATATGTTAGAAATATTATCAAATGAAACTGGGATTGATCTCGAATATTGAATCTTGAATTTTAAAGGCCACTTGTTGAACTTTTTCCGAATATTATTATTAAAAAAGTATTTTTATTGAATATTATGTAAATCTAATTTTTATACTTTATCACTATGTTTTTTTTGTAAAAGAGTCGAAGTCAAAATCGAAGCACTATTTAACTTTAAATTGAAGAAGTTGAACTGAATTTAAAATTAAAATTTAAAATTTGTTTCTCTCTCTCTTTCTATTTTTCTCTATTGTTCAACAATATTATTTATGATTTGCTCTTGACACCCTTTTTTGTATGTATGTGCAGACAAAAGATATTTAAAATTTGGTTGGTTTTCCCACAACCAACTGGATACTGGATAGAAACAAGAGACGAATAGATGAATGAATGGATGATTCCTTACAAGTACTTGCTATTGTACATGAGTAAGAACGAAGGGCCACACATCATACAGATTACAGATGCACACGGACAAATTCCTTTCTAGTCTGTCACCTTTCTGACTCAAGAGAGAATGAGAAAGAAAGAATGAGACAAGAGCAAGTTAATCAACTGGAATTCCACTACTTCTTTTTCTTTTTGGTTGCCACAGAGTATCAAATGTAAAGTCTCACTTGATCGTTTTATATTTCAGTAGTAGTTTTTATCCTTCACCTTTTTAAACTTTTTTTTATCTAATCAAAAGAAGAACGTTTTGAACGTTTTGTTTATTTAAAAAGAATCCTCTATTTTATATTCACTGTTCACTTGTGTATTGTATTGGGAAAAGAATTGGAATTAAAAGAGTGGTTTATTTACTTGTGTTAAAAAACTGTGTGGAAAGGGATGAAAAAATAGTAGAGGAGGAAGATGACACTAAAAAAGGAGACGGACTGGAGTGTAAGATGAAAAAGAGGAACAAATCGTATCGATTGGAATCTGTCGACTGTCGACAAGAAGGACGACAAAGTCTATGTATATTGTAGTTGTAGTTCGAGTTCTAGTTGTAGCTGTAGTTGTTGAACACGTATAGGAGAGAAACTTGTTGCGTCCACATGCATTTTCTCACAGCAAAGTTTAGGTTTAGGTTTCTGGACGGTTTCTTCACTGTATAAAAATAGATAAAGTATGTACTTCCAGGTTGGATTTTTAAGCTCTCTTTCTTTCTTTTGGTTTGAAAGATCCGAGACAAATCCAAGAAGAACTAAACAAAACTAAACTTCTTCTGCTTGTTCACAATTTTTTTTGCTTATTATTTATTATTGTACACAGTTTTAATTTTCCAAAAAATGTCTATCTTTTATAATATTTCATATGTAATATCAGAATCTTCGTTTATATTACTTTTTCTCCTTGACTTGACCAAAAAGTTAACCACTCAACTGCACTTAATTCCAAGTACTCAACTCAAGTTAACTCAACTCTACTCAATTTCATCAAAATATCTGCAAAGATGAAAGATGAAAAAGATGAGTGAGATGAAAAATTGGAACTGCTATTTTTTTATCTACTTTTTTCCTTCCTCATCCGCTCACATATAATAATAATTTGTAGATGTGGCTTGACCGCAATCGAATCAAAGAGTTGGGCAACCCGCACAAATACACACTACACACTCTCAAAAACCAAACTTAACCACAAGTACAAATTTCCTCTCCACATTTAATACACTTGTATTTTTTTACTTGATACTTTATAGTTGATGTTGGATCAGCGGATTTATCACAATTATATTTCCAACTTTTGCAACGGTTTCAAAGTCCAGACAAAAGATAATGTAGGAGAAAATTATCCACACAAAAAAATTATGGCAACAGTTGGAAGTTGGACAACTTGCTCAAAAGAATCAAAGAATCAAAGTTGAATTTGAATTTTATTCCAACTTTTCACACTTTTCCACACGTAATTGGATATCCAATTAATTTTAATCCAATGAATTGATTCACACTTTCAAAATCCATAAAAAAATTAGCAAATCCATCCATCTGCTGATCGAGCCGAGTCAACTATTTTCAGTTTGAATATGTTCCAAGAATTCACCAATAATCACAACAACACTACTACTTCTGTTTAACAATCCTACAGAGGAACATGTGCAGAATGGCAAAAAGCAAACAAATGAATGATGTTCGCTCACTCACTCGCTGACGATGGCAACATGTGACTTGTGACTTTTGACTTTTGATACGTTTTGTGTTACTGTCAATTGTCAATACTTTTCAATGTTCATCACGTCCTAGTGTGAACACGCACATGATATAAATAAATAAATAATAAGTAAACGTCTTTGACAGTTACCAACCAAACACCACCACACACATGAATATGAATCTTCAACTCTCACATTCACACTCTGTCACTTTGTATAAAATGTAAGATGATTTTAATATTTAATATCCAATATATTTGAAATATTTTCTCAACTGATGGTCACACTCAACTACTGATATTGTATTGTATGTTATGTAGAAAACAAAAAAATGATGCACTCAAAACTCCAAACTCAACAATATTAAAGAATACACAAGACACTGAACAATGTGTATAATAATGAAGCTGAACGCTGAACGCTGAACGTTGTTGGTTGTTGTTTATGAAAGAAAAACGTGAAGGTAACGTTGTAAGAATGGATGTGACCAGGCAGAGAGTAGCCCTCAAACTGAAAAGTGACTAACAATATGCGAGTGGAAGGGAGATCAAGTTGTAGCCTCTAGGTTTATTTTCTTGGAGATGTTGTTGGTTGTTGGCTCCAACGTGTGTGAAAGACCCCCTCACCAGCCTCCAGACATAATGGCCAAAGATTCAAGTAAGCAAGTAAGCAAGTAGGTATGCACACTCACTCACTCACGTACTCATCAGGAATATGCATGTACAATGTACATAGCTATGCATACCCCAAACCAAACCAGAACCAAACCAAACCATTTCATTCTACATTCTACTATAGGTACACCATTGAAAAAGAACGGCAATTCCTATACACATTATACATGCATACGCACGCATACCAAACCAAACCATACACAATGCAGACAGACAGACATACGTACGTACGTTTCATATACATGCATAATACAATGTCTCTTCAAGTTAGTACCAAGTACGAAGGGACCATTGGAAATTAGACGAGTCAAAAAGCTATTGCTTTATTCTCACACAATCAGCTTGGCTTTGGCTTTGGCTTTGGTTTTGACTTTTCCTCTTTCTTGTTGTATTTCTTTTGCTTCTCCTTCTATCTAGCGGACGGATGGATGGACGATGGAGTAGATAGGGAAAACGAACATAGTCAATTCCTGAATGCATGAGTCTTGAGTCTAGAGCTACAAGAGTGAACATACCGACGGACAACATTCTCTCTATCTCTTCTTCTTCTTCTAATTCTTTTTCTTCTTCAGCTTCTAATTCTACTACTTCTTCTTCTTCTTCTCCTTTTATATTTCTTTGGGCCTCTAAATAATGATACACCTGGCTGTGACTATGACTTGCTATATAGCTACATTCATAAATTCACATGCATTTGGAAGAAATTCGTGTACAATGTACACTGTACATTGTACATGTAATATTATAGATGTAAACGTCATATGTACGTTGTGAATGCATACAAGAATCTGTATGAGGTGTACGCATACTTTATACTTTGTATTTTGTATTTTGGACTTTTTGTTCCTGTTGTTGTTACTATATTCCTTTTTCTTCTTGGTGAGGAATATCTGTACAAGTAGGAGCAGAAGCAACTCGGCATCCACACTGCACAGACCTAGACATAGGCATACAACTTGGAACTTGGAACTTGGAAGTTGAAGCAGTGGAGAACACAAGACTGAAGTTGGAGTTGGAGTTAAAGCTCAAGCTAAACTTAAAGCTGGAGGCACCTTCCATATTCACAGCCAGTATTCAGTATTCATATGAACTATGAACACAAAATGCTCTTCAGTGCACTGAACACTGAACATTGAACACTGAACATGGAGACCAACCAGTTCTTATACTTTTTTTGGTCTGATCTATCCGAGCTGCCTCTTCTTGTACGGTATTTTGTCTTGTTCACTTTTGTCTTTTTCTTTCTTTTAAATCCTCCGTTTTCGTTTTCCTTCAACAACACATGTGATCTAATGTATGTTTTGTAGAAGAGGAAAAGACGGAGCATTTTGTCTTACATTTTGGATTATGGATTACAACTATTTGGTACATAATACACATTACACATACTTTCATATGTCCTTATTCCGTGTTCCATATTCCATATCCGAAAGAGCATGAGTAATACACTCATTTACCACAAAAACAACTCGTACACCTTTTATCAACTGACATGGCACCTACACTATTATTATTATTATTAAGGATACTACCATCCTCTCTTACTATTACGTTTACGTCCCCACATACTTAATAATAATAATAATAATGACCATCATCATCATCGTCGTACATATTCAATATACATTATACATCTAGTACATGATGAATATAAGGAAAGGACCTTTTTTTCATCCGGACAAAATGTGGAGACCAATAGAGAGCAGAGAGCAGAAGGTAGTCCTCATAGGGATATGTATAAATAATAAATGATGCATAAAGCTCAGTATTTGTAAAAGATTGGAGTGAAGCCATATAAAATGAACATAGGTATACGACAGTAGCATAGGTATTCATGTATACATGGTAGCATATAGCATATAGTATAGTATAATAATAATGATGATAGTAATAATAATAATAGTTTATGAACTGCACACAATAGTTTTCATACACTGAGGTATTTGTATATTTTCCAGTTCATTTTCATGTTGTTCAGAAAGAGAGAGACAGGACAGAGGCCTTTTCTTTTTTTCTCTTTTTTTCTTTCTTTCTTTCTTTAGTTCTTCCTCTCTTCTCTTATTTTTTTCAAGAGCGATTCATGCAATAGATGTGATGGAAAATAGAGAGAGAGAGATGGAGAGAAAAAGGTAGAAAAGAGAAAGAGAGAATCCATTCCATTGTTTCCTCGGGATTTGGGTTTAACTCGGACTGACTGACTGCATGTGCTCTGTCTATTCTCTTGTGTTATGTTTTGTTAGTTGTTGTGTTCTGTTCTGTTCTGTTGTGCAATGTGGATTGTGGACCCTTAACTTAACTTAACGTAACTTAACAACCACACAACATAACTAATACCTAATAATAATAATGTAATAATCACCATCGCCGACCATAATATGTAATATGTTCAATGTTCAATGCTCAAAGCTCACATCGGTAGGTACTGAAAATCTAGATGCGTTGGATATTACACATTATGATAGATCCTAGATACATACATGTATCATAATTTCTATATTGTTCCCTCTTTTACTACCACCAAAATATCCACAGTCTTCAAGTATCCAGATTATGTACTACAAGTACAGGAATACTGACGGTATTTACATGCACATCATCGGCATAATCATCATCATTATGATGAGCATTGAGCATCCTCGTGCAAGCCATTCTAAAACTTATAAGAGGATATTCTCCATTCTTCTTCTTTCTCTTTATCTTGAAGAATTTAAACTATAATACTAATACTACTAATAATATTAAAAACCCCTCAAAGTGTCTGCATGATCAATATCAGGATTCTGTTTTGAGTTTTCAGCTTTGAATATTCCTTCATCTGTACATTGTACATTTTACATATAATATGCTCACTGCTCACTCTCAAGTATTTTTTTTAAATTCCTCTTTACTCTTTTCATAATCCGTATAGTTTCTAGACTTGATACATCTAAAATCTACACACAGTTTCTGTGAGATATTGTATTTGTATGCATCTATAATATTAATATGAAAATGAATATGAATATGGATAGATAGATGGACGGACGGATGGATGTAGGTAAAAAAATGAAATATGGGGATGGGAACTTGAAATCGTGAATAGATTTGGAATTAAGGGATCGCATAGGATAGCCCATAGAATTTTTGCTGTTGTGGGAGATATGATATGATAGTCAAGTTTCAAGATTCAAGATTCAAGTTAGTTGTACATTGTACATCCTACATTGTACATTGTACATGAAATTGAAGGCAACTTTGCCCTATGGGCAATTTGTTCGTGTTTTTTTCCTCTTGTATCCTCTTCCTTGTGACTATGATATGTACTGTATGCGGTATGCTGCAATGCTCTGGACTGTGGACTGCATAGGAAAAAATACGGGTAATCAGGAATCACTGGAATATATAATGTATAATAATCTGGATGGAACCAGATATTACCTATGGAGAATGTGAGACAGTGAGAGGAGTTTATGGACTATGAACAAGTAAGAGAGTACAAGAGTGCAAGAACAGATAGATACTTTTAATACTCATCCTCAAATTTAAAGTCTCTCTTTATGTACAGAGTACATTGAATGGGAGGTTTTTAAAAAATTATTGGGTACTTTACTCTTCTTTCTCTGTAATGTCTAAGGATAATATAATTTCCATTTCCCATACATGAAATTTTCAGGATTCAGCATGAGAATATTAAAAGAAGGATGAAAAAAATAGGACAGGGTTCATAGTTAAAAATCCCCAATGGTCAAACAGTCAAACCAATCCAAAATCCAAAAGGTATGTAAAGGTAAAAAAGTCAAAGTCAAAGTCAAACATGCAGATGTACACTTTTGCATTCATTAGTATTTAGTATTAGTATTTCTCTGTTCATGTATTTTGTATTTTGTATCCTATATCCTGTATCTGGCAGTTTACATGTAATGTGCAATGTGCAATAGATTTGAATTTGGTTGAAGTTGGACAAGGCAGATATACATAGATAAGGACATTTTGTGACAATGTCATCTTGGCTTGACTTGACTTGACTGGACTTGTGATTTAAAACAGAAGAGGTACTCTTTGCTCACTCATTCACTGTTCAATGTTCAGTGTTCAACGTACACTGTCCAACACTTTGTGAATAATGTGAGACTTGACACAAGATTTTATTTGTCTCTCTGTAATATATTTGATTACGTAAAATTTTATTCTTTTTATATGGATCTGGTTTCATACACTAGAGTGCAATACAACTTTTTCAACTGACGGTTCGTACAAATATCTGTATTTGTATTCCATATGTCTACGGTGTGATACGAATACGATACAATACGATATGTCGCGATAGAATCCAACGATAGGAAGTAGGAACTTGACTTGCCAACAAATTGTGAATACACACAACACACAACACAACGTAATTGTACAACTATGTTCATGTGTATTGGAATCACCTGAGTACGAAATGAAAATTGGAATTAAAATTCATATTCAAAAGTCAAGCCAAAAAGACGACAGGAAACAGAAACAGTTGAACATTTGAACAGTTGAAGGAATGAATACATATCCACAAAGCTCAAAACTCAAAACACAAGACAGAAATGAAACTTACGAGCAAAATTCAAAAGTGAGAGAGAAAACCAAATATCTACAAAACCAACCGAGCAACATGAATTCGAAAATTATTATGGAAATATTCTAATCTTCTAAATCTAGAGTTGAGAAAGAGAGAGAGAGAGGGAGAGAGGGAGAAGAGAAAATATGTTTAATCGTTCACTCATTCAGTCCACATTCACATTTCACATTCAACGTGCAACTCCAAATGTACAAGACGGTACCAACTTGAATTTATATATTTTTTGTACATACATGTAATATGTATATTTGTATTTACTCTGTTGTGTTGTGTGTTGTGTGTTGTGTCCATGTAAAACCAAATAGAAAATACGAAATGCCAAATACATACATACAACGTCCACTCCTGCCTACTGCCTCCTTACTCAAACTCGTCAGTTGTTGGCAAGTTACAAGTCAGGCAGTTCCGTTCGACTAGACTACAACTACACGGCTACAACTAAATACTAAATACCACTGCAGCTAAAACTACAAGTACAACTTCAACTACGACTACAATGTACAACTGCCACCGCCACTGCCACAGGATAATATTTTATTGCAAAAATTTCATTCTGGTTTCTCTTTATCTTCATCAGGAGCGTCAACTTAGCACTATAATCAACATAATACAGCCAACAACAACACACGTACGATACATACATACAAACAACCATCATCATCATCATCATGATCAGAATGAAGCTAAACTAAACTAAACTAAACGTTTACATTTCCATCTAAACTAGAAACTATGGTACATGAAATATATCTACATCCTACATCCAGGTGCACACATCATCATCATCATTATTATTATTATGACGATTATACTATCATTATAATATTATAACATAGATGTTACACAGAGAATATTCACCTGAGAATGAGAGAAATAATAATAATAATATAAATACTAAACACTACCAAGTTTCAGTTTCCCTACTTGTATCAAATATTAAATATTTTCTTTATGATCCTACTTCTTTTTCTTCTTCTTCTTCTTCTTCTTCTCCTACTCCTCCTCTACATTCATCGTATAATACTTGCTTTGGCTTTGGCACAATCCTTTTTTTATGATTTTATAAAGTTCTATCACATAATATAATATTATAAAATATACTACATAATACTTAGTTTATCCACCTAGAATTTCCACAATACTTTTTTCATTTCGTTCCAGATACTTTACTAATATTCTTGCAACTGACAGAGAGATACGGAGACAGAGAAAGAGAATGAGAATGAATGTAAAGAAAAATGCAAGAAATATTTGCATGTCAGCCCATAAATTAAAATGTGAACTTGCTCCTTGAAACACATGACGTGTACATATTACGGATCGCTATCACCATTTCCCCCACATAAATCATAACCAATAATGAGAATAAAATGTAGTATACGTTTTGTTTTTGATTTTTGATGAATGTCAACTTCAACTTGAGCATCAGCATCAGCATCAACATCAAGATTCAAGATCAACATGAACATCAAGTCTGATTCCAGTCATTGTCCAGTAATTCTGATACGCTTCATACATGTACCTCGTAGTTTGTAGTTTGTAGATACTTGAGGGAGTTTATCCGTGTAATTTAAAGTGCCTGCATTCTTTAAAGGTGAGAAAAATGTTTGTTATCTCTCTTTCTCTGTCTTTATTATATCTCTCTAGGATCATCTGTGCTTGATGTTTGTTGCATGTTGAATATTATATATAATATAATATATGACGTTTGAGCTCTATTACATCTATCTATATAAAACATGGTGAAATGAGCAGCGATCAGTGGAAAATCCGAATACATATACTTATATGTAACGGCGTGTGTAGTTTGTACTATATTGAATATTGAGCGTGGACTACTCACTCACTATAGAAAATACAAAAGATGCAAATGAATGTCCATGTATGTATATCAAAGTGTGCATGTTGTACAACATGAAGGGTAAAAGTCCCTTGGGCCATCATTTATATGGGAATTTGTGTTTTAAAACCCTTTGAATGTGATGGTGTTCTATCACCATGTAGAATGTAGAATGTACAATGTACATAGGAAGAAGATGACTCCTTCTACTTCGAGGTTCTAGATTCTAGATCCTAGATACTACTGACTGATGCTGAAGCTGATGCTGATGAGGATGACGATGATGAAATTAAAATGATGGCCTCTAGGGGTATTCAACGAAGTTTGTCGGTTCTGTGTACTTTGCCCTAGCTTTGCCTATATTAAGTATAGATATAAATATATATGCAAAGGTATGTATATCATGTATCATGTTCTCTCTGATGTCTGATGTCTGACTTTCTGTCAATTCCGAGGATCGAGAATAATTACTACAGTTATTATCATCACAATTAAAAGGATGCAATTAATCCGAATTTAACTATTCATTCATTTTTCATTAACCACTTTCTTCAACTTGTTACTAAATTCACATGATTTTAAGACTGAGATAAAAGATATAAAAGTTCAAGACAATTATTATATAACGGTTAATTAAATATGGGATATGGTGAACAGTGAATAGTGAGTGTAATTAAATTCCAAATTCTATAATACAACTAATTTCATACGTGAACCATTTTAAATGTATTTTAACAATATTAAATAATAATGATTAAAACATTTCTTTGTAATCTAATCCTAAATTGAATAATAATTAAATATTGAACTTTGACAGAAAACAGAAACCTGAAAACTGAAAACTCAAGGTGAGTCATGATAAATGATAAACTCCAAATTCCAAACAACATTTTGAACCTTTACGTCTCAAAGCTCAAAGCTCAAAGCTCAAGACAGGAACAAGTTAAAGTAGTTTTGGAAGAAAAGAAGATGATGAAGGAGACTTTATAAACAGAAACAGAACTTTGGAAGGAAGACAAAGGACAAAGACTCCCGTATACTTTATGAACATGGGCATGCTAGACGCTCCATTCTAGATGCTAAATGTTAAATGTTGTATACTTGTATATTTGTAGCTGCCACTGTCGTTGTCATTGTCACTGTCGCTTGTCGCAACTTGGTAGTTGTCGTTGTCGTTTTCGTATTCGTCTTAGTCGTCAGCGTCAGCATCAGGAATTTGTGTTTACAAAACAATAAAACTTTTCTTATTGTTCGATCCATGCTAATTAGTAAATTCAACTTGATTTGTAAGATTCCATGAGAGATGCGAGACTCTTTGAACAGTGAACAGTCTTTAGACTTTAGTCACAAATGGTGAAACTCAAGGTCTGTCGTCGTCGTCTTCTTCTTCTTCTTCTTCTTCTTCTTCTTCTTCTTCGTCCTCTTCTGCTTTATCTCCTCATTCTTGCTCATGTCTACATTCTCCATTTTCCAAATTACTCAACTAACTCTTTCAGATAAAGACGGAGACAAAGTTGATGAGGAGAGAGAAGTAAGAATAGTAATAATCAAGTCTCCATGTATTCTCAATTGTGTATTGTGTATTATGTATTTTGGATTATTACTGTGATGTACATAAAAGATAAACGTTCTTGAGCTAACATTTGAGATTGTAGATTGTAGATTTGAGTCACAACTAGTTAGTTAATTAGCGAATCCTCTTTATGCATATATTTGTATTATGCATTGAGAATTGTGAATTGGGAATTGTGATTATGAATAGCGACCACTGGGTGTATTTATTCATGCGATTTGTCTCATTTAGAGATAGAGATTTGAAATTTGACTCATTTTTTTATTCATTCTTCTTAAGTTTCAAGATCAATATCATCCTCATCACTAACTTTAAAAAGATCCAATAGATAAAGCAAAGAAAGACAAACGACAAAAACAAATATCACCGACTGCTTTGACTTTGGGACTTTGAGACTTTGAGAGTTAAATGACTTGTGAAAATGTAAACGTATGTGGTAAAAAAATTAGCGTTCATAATCCATAACTAATACACAATAGATATAATATTACTATGTATTTGTATAGCTGATAATATGATGATGATTTGAATGTACCTTTGATAATAAGATGACATGCGTTTATTTGCAGGACAGTTAAATGCCAAAATCAAAAAAATAACCAAATGTACAAACAACGACATAAAGGCCTTTCATATATCTTGGTCTTTTTGCATTTTGCACACTTTCTAATGAATCGGCAACTTTGACTAATAAATAACATGGATGATGATGAGATGTGACCATGTTGACACGAGTGACCAGTTTATATTTTAAACGAACATGTACAATTTTATAACTTTAGTCGTCGTTCTTGACTCTCGTTATTGGTTCTCGTTCTTGTTTCCTCTAAACGTTAATTAAGATTTTAAATAGTGGTAGCACCAACCACCAACCACCAACAACCAACAACGAACATGGTCATAAACAAGATGTATGTAAACATTAGAATTTCCAATCTACCACGAAATCGCAAAACAAAGATGAATCGATAGAGTGTGTAGTAATAATTCACAAATCGTAAAAAATGACCTGTCCAAAACAGAACAAAATGTTCATCTTCATACAATCGATGTATATTATTATGATGTGTACCGATTTATTTGAAAGAGTACATAAATCTATTATACAGTATACAGTATATAGTGAACATGACAATGCGGATGACGATGTCGATATGTGAAATGTGTGTATGTGAATGCGGAGGAGTCTCATAAATTTTCATAATATGAGATGTACTAATTACTAGATAATTACCTTCTTAATGCCCATAAAATACTTGAGCTCTGTACTCTGTATTCTGTATTCTATATAGTTTTTGTGCAAAGAGAATGCTGAATGATGAATGTTTCTTCCTCCTCTTCCACTGACTGTAAATGCTTATATACATCGTACATTGTACAAAGTATACTTTTTACACAGTTTTTTTTACAATGTAAGAAAAGGATTGAATCCAGTTTTGCCAATTGCAATAAAAACGGCATGAGAAGAATGTAGAGAAGAATACATCATACACAAGTACATTGTACATTGTACACTCTGCATAAAACATTCAAACATTCAAAGAACATAAAAATTAGACAATATTATAATTATACACACAAAGTACAGATTACAACGTACATGCTGAATCTTGAATCTTGAATCTCGAGTACAATCAAACTTGTGAATTTTAAAATTCTGAATCATGTCATAAATTTTCCCATTGAGACTCAAGACTCAAGAATCAAGAATCACAAGAATCACAGTGATAATTAAAAAAAATAATCCCTGTTACAGTCCTCCACATCAACAAGGTTGATGATTTGGAGCTGCATGTTTTATGTTTCATGTACATAAAAAAACCCGACAATTCATGAGTCATGAGAAACAGAATAATACACGTACAAATACAAATGTATGTACTTGAATATATATTATATATTATACATGTATTGTAGTTAAAATGAAACATAGACAGAGCCATCTCAGTGAGAAACGCTGAAAGTGTCTACCTGAAGAAAAGGAAGAAGATGAAGAAAAAGCCTCTGCAAAAGGTATTACATCTACCTTTGTAAATTCAATGTGAAGGTGGGTATGTACCAGTATAAAGTATAAGGAAAAGCTAAAGTTGTACAAGGGAAAAGGTAAACTTGAGTATACATTGTACATTGTGCGTTGTACATGGGTGATTGTGATGTTGAGTGTGAGTGTGTGTGAGAATGGGAGATAATACCTACACGGAGAAATATTGAACAAGTTAGTTAAACTAAATAAAAGGATGGGAAAAAAATGGAGAGATTGTACAATTGATCTTGTTCTCAAATCGAGTAGTACAATTTCCCTTCCGGCCACACAGTCTAAAAACTAGAGCTCTAGAGCTAGATATACAAAACCAAGTCCAGTTCAGTCCAGTCCATTCCTTTCCAATCCAATCCAATCTATTACAAAACAACCGTATATATTTATACTTTATACATGACAGTCCTCGGAATTTTGAAGCTGGAGAACTAGAACTGGAACTTATATGCATGTACTTACATACCTTTTACATATAATATTATATGAAGTTATATTAAGTACATAGCTTCAGTGTTAACACACGGTCTACTGTTCAGTTTTAAACCGGCAAATAGGTAGCGTGTAAACATAATAGAGAGAGAGGAAAATATCAAGTAACTAAAGAGAACACGAGCTGACTGCTGACTGGTGTTGTGTTTTGCTATGTTATGTTATGTTGTGTTATTTTGTCTTGTGTTGTGCTGTGCTGTGTTGCGTTGGTCGGACTTTTTTCCCCATCTTTTTTTATTTTCCTAACACACACAAAAACACAAATCCACACATCAATCCCACATCTGTAGTCTATTCTCTATTCTCTCTCTCTTTCTCTCTGTCTCTACTCTGTACTCTGTACAAATTCATCCAACCTTTCTGTCTTCCTCAATTACTACAAACACTATGCAACTTCTCCATTCTCTATCTCTACATAATGTCCAAGGTACTAAAATATAAAACACACAATACATAATACAAACATGTATTCATTCACTCTATCACTGAAACTTTTCCCCTTTCCAGTTTCCAGCATTTGGTATCCTGGCTATTTTATATTTTTATGTGTGACTCCTATCAAATTAAATAAATGGACCTATATTTTTCAAATAACATTTCTATACCTTTTGAATTTCGATATAGATAAAAAACCCCGTCACATTCTACATTTTACATTCTACAGATAAATAATACCAAGAGTTGAGAGTAGTAAAATTTAAAATTGCAGACCAAAAAATTCCTTTTAATTTTCTGCTCGTTGTTTTTACCACAACAAGAGTAAGAACAAGATGCACAATATCCGGAATAGAACACCAAACCCGAAACCAAAACCCAAACCCAAATGAAAATGAAAATGATAATTTAGGAAACAGGATATTTACAATTTTGACTGGAAATTTGAAAAGTCTTCAAAACAAAACGAGGAGATTTCAAGCTATAATAATTGTGCTTCACGTTACAAATTGCTGGTTTTACCAAGAGTTCACTGGTGGAGCAGTCACACACACACATGTACACATGTAAGTATTATCCACACAACTACTCAAAATGAAAATGAAAATGAAGGGAGAGAGACAAAAGAGAAAAATGAGTGAGAGAGAGACAGCGAGACACAGTGAGATTGACTGACTAACTGGAACTCAATAGTTAAAGAAGGAGAAGAGAGAAGAAAGAAGAGTAAAGAGTAAAGAGTGAACATGTTCCGAGTTAAATGTAGATTCAGAGTCGGAGTCGGAGTAGTTTTAGTCAGACAAAACGAGAGGAGAGAACCGAAGAATTAGGAGAATGAGAAGAAGAAGAGTGAACACATGTAGATATTGTATAGTTGGATGAATGTAAATAGTATAAATAGGGAACCGAAATGAACTTTCAACCAAATGACTCGTTACTCGTTCGACGCCACTTTGAGCTTCAACTTCCATTCCCCATTTTTCATCTCCCTATCCTCATTTCTCCGTATCTTCTCTGTCTCTTTCATTTTTCCATGTGCATCTATATAATCTATACTCACTCTGGTACAGATAAATGTATACTTTATGCATGTGTAGACAAAACTCTTTTAGCTCTAATTTCTCCATGCTTAAATACATGTGTCATGTACAATGTACAATTCACCAAGTGCTGTGTACATGTTGTACTTTGTACATTGTACATTGTAAATATCTACGTCACATATGCATCATTGTTCAAGTTCTCCTCGTCTCGCCTAATTCATAGAGACAGCTTACTCAGTTCCTTTTTAAATCTCAACTTGAGTTTTCTACATGGCGCACAACGCCAACACTGTACACTGTACAATGTACAACGATGAATTCACATGTTCACAGCTTTACTCAAAATTCAAAATACACATTATACATGTTCTACCGACTGCCGACCGAGAGAGCACTATTATTTTCCATGTATAATACAATGTTTTTTTTGACATGAGCAGTGCACAGAGTTTAGAGTTTAGAGGATTTAAAGCTTATCATAATTACATTTTATATTTGGTATTTTGTAGTTGAATGTGTGAAATACAGTATTGAAAATTGAAATATTGAATCTTACACAGATGGACCATGCCATAAGAGCATACAACTTTCTGTGTATAATGTAGAATACAATGAATTTGTTGTTTTAAAATAGGAGCTTATTGGAGTATAATTTCCATGTTGATGTTCAAAGACGTCATTGTTCTTTTACTATTTACTATTTACTGTTTATGTATTGAAAGTTGAAAGGATTCATGTTGGATGTTGGATCTTTCATAATTATCGATATTTAGACTAGCTACTAGAATGAATTGAGTATTCAAAACATAAAAAAAGTGTCCGCAGTATGACAATTCCACATATTGTATCAGTGCAGAAACAAAATACAAAATACAGTCACCATCAGCTGAATACAGATACTGAGTATTCCGTAACACATGTGCCCAACACGTTTTTCCTAATCAAATTCATTCATTCATTCATTCCAAATTCAATTCACCTTCTTCTTTCCTTCATAAATGCTGGATGACTTACGGAGTTTTTTAGTCGTGGAACCAAGTCAAGCCGAGTCGAGTCAAGTCAGCAAATGCTAATGGAAAGATTTTTTGGTGAACCATGGCGGCTTCGGCTCATTTTGATAAAGTCATTTTTTTAACTATTATATACATGTGGCGACCGTCTCCGCTCTTCTTCTTCTTTTTCTTTTTCCTCTTCTCTCCATTTTAAAAGTAAATATACGATAGATGGAAAAGCTCATATGGGATATGATACACTTTTGGTTCGGAGAAATATAAAAGATGGTGTATTATTGCTCAATGCTTCATATTCTGTATTCTGTTCCATTTTGTATTTTGTGCTGATGTACAATGTACAATTTTACCACAGATTTTTATCCTCCACCTCCGCTTTTTCCTGTTTTGCCTCGTCTTATTCTTGAAGTTTGAGATTTGAGATTTGAGACTTTTGAGCCTTTGAAATTTCAGCGTTTGTATGCAATTTGTCCTCTTTTCCATTTTCCCATTCCACAAGGGATAGAAATCCATTTGACAAAAGTGAAAACTCAAAACTCAAAACTGAAATTCAATTTCAGGTCTTTTTACATCTTGTACTGCATTTCTATTTGATGCTTGCAAACATACCATACCATAACACACCGTAAGACGAAGTGTATGAAATATGCATCGAGATTTGTATGTATGTTCCTCACAAGTTTTTCTAGTATATGTACAACATACAAAGTTCATAGGAACGGAAAAGCATATAAACATATAAAACAGACTTTTTCAACGTTTTGGATTCCTATAATAAAATAAAATGTGAAAACGGTCGGGTTTTCTTATTTTCACTCCATGAAAAAGTCAATGTACTTTCCGTTCCCTTTCCGTTTTCCTTTTACTTTTGCTTTGACTTGGTTGGTTAACCTGTGATTGTCAGTAAGCGGGAATAAATTATTACGATAATCCCACAGTCGAGTTGGGTCGGCTCTGCACAGGCACAGACATAGACACAGTATTTGGATCTGGATACAACTATAAAAATAAACTTGGATACATATATATACAGAATAAACATGCAAGGAGATGCAGAAAAAACTCTCCAACTGGTTCAAAGAAGAAGCCATCAAGTCAACTCCACACGGCTCTTTTACTTTTACTTTTACCCTGCATTATAAATTTAAGATTTTCCCAATGAATTCCATTTCCAAATAAATAAATAAATGAAACAAATGCAAGAAAGAAAGAAAGAGAGAAACTTTCCCAGTTTTGCAAAGTCTCGTTTATACAGCTCACTGTTTTGGGGTTTGAAGAAGAAATGTAAAAAAAGATATTGAATGCATAAACATTATAATAGACAGTATTCAATTCAATCCAATACATGTATAATGTTAAAAGTAAATGTGAAATGTAAGTTCAAATTTCAGATGCATCTGTTTATTTGACTGCTGTAGTATTTGATACTTGATACTGAAAATTGAATAAATATATTTGAAAATCGACAACTCGTGTGGCTTATTGATTTGAATTCAGAGGGAAAGCTTCATTTTCACACTGGCTTTTCCATGGAAAAACACTCACTCTCAATGTTATCAGCGTAGAGGTGCAGAAGTAATAGTGTTGTTCTTTTTATTTTACATGTCAGCATTCAGCCTTGAGAATTGAGATTTGCGATTTGCGATTACTTTTATGTTTTGTACTCAATACTGAATACGCAATACTCAATACTCGACGCCAGCTGTCTCTGCCTCTCCACCCATTTCATATCTCGTTGTTGCACTCTTGAAAGAACTTTTTACTTTTTGCTTCATGTTTGACACATATAAATTTGAGCTGAAGCAATCTTTATCCACAACGTATCAAAGTTTTCTATTGATTATTGAGTATTCAGTGACTCCGTTGATAAAACTATGAATATTTATACACTGTTCAGTGTTCAGTGTTCACTCGTCAGCCCAAGTCAAAAGTCAAACCAGTCAAGTAAAATCAAATCAAACTATCGCTCTGAAAAAGTATGTATGACTGAACCAATAGTTAGTTTTCCCTACATAAACTAGGAATGGCTCAAAATTTTCTCAATAAACATGCTTGATATCTCTGGTTTCTGATTGTCAAGTTTTGTAACTACATTTCAATCTACAAAATTTTGTCAGTGTATTTATTTCAACAAAAATTGGGTTGACATGAAAAATAAGATTTTTTATCAAGATTTGAGTATTACTATATTATTTTGCCGTGGTACAGTGTAGGAGAAAAAACATGTGAATTCTGGATCCTGAACGAACTTGAAAAAACAAAATATAAAATTCCAAGGAAATCTCACCATACTAAATAATTCAAACCCAAATTTAGCAACCTTCTGAATTTCTCCCGTTCCTAAAGAGAGAAGGCATGCCATACCTCCAGGAAATTTCTTCTTGTACATATCTGTAGATGTTGAGACTTGATACTCGAGTGTGTTTTGTAAATGGAGGTCTAATGTATTAAGATTGGGAATGTAGGAGTGGAAGGAAATGCAAGTATTGCACCAAACCTCCCATTTAAAATTAAGATGTTTTCCTCAAGCTCCCTGAAATACTCAAGGATATTACAAGCTTCGAAGCATAACAGACACAGTACACAGCTTACACATGTATAATATAATAAAGTATTTCCCGATCTCAAGAAGATCAAGTCCTCTGTTTTTCCCTGACCCTTATTCTTGTTCAATCTTCTTAATAGAAGAGAATTACATGAATTGAAGGGAGGAGGAGAAAATCTTCAACGTTTAAGAAGTGAAGCAGAAATTCTAGATGAATAGAGTAAGGCATAGTATCGAGTATCGAGTATTTAGTATATGTAATATGTATGGTGTATGATGTAAAGTGGTCCGTCTCAATTCTCGATCAAACACAAATTACACTACATAAAATGGACACAAGACATAAGGAATATGCTCTTTCACTTTCTATATCTTTCACTTGTACTGGTATTCGGTGGGTATCATTATCATTATCTCGGTACATACATGTATGAAACTGGGGGAAAGTCTGAAAAGTCTTTATATATTACGTATTACGTATTATGATCATTACTTTCCTTGTACATTGTACATAAATGTTAATACCACCAGAACCAGACCAGATAAAATCCACAAAGAGAGACGGAGGGGAAAAAGGATGGAAAAAACTCCCTCACCTGAACTCAACTCAATTCGAGACTCGAGACTAGAGACTCTAGACCAGTCGATTCGATTCAACTTACAGATTATCTTAACAGCAATCCTAATATTTACTCAAGTCGACATTCACAAGCTTCTTTTTTCCCCTTCCTTGCTTTCCTTTCCCCCTCACAAATTATACACACACAATTCTACATTCTACATGTATGATGTGAAGTCCATAAGTTTGTTCTCCCCATTTCACTTTATTTTATTACACTCGTAGAATTCCTTTTCCTCCTTTTGCTCGAGCCTGCAAAGTCCGTTCAGTCCAGTCCAGCGAAAACCTTTGAGAGTCAAAACTTGTGTAATATGGATATAAATAAACTGGATTTGGATTTTCTAACATTTTATTTTTATGAGGCGAAGAAGGAGGAATTATGACCAGTGGCAATTAACAAGTGCTTTATTCATTTGGATTCGGATTTGGATTTCTCAGGTAAAGAATCATTACGACTATCTTAATTTGTCATCTTGTCAACTTTCATCAAGTCTAATCCGATCCAATCCAGTCCAGTAAAAGCCAAAGCCGAAGCAAAGTCAAATAAATCCAATCAAATTCAAGGTTTTCTTGTCATACCATCGACCATCGACCATCGACCATCGACCATCGTCCATCGTCCATCGGGATTCAACATTCGAGATTCTAGATTCGGAAATCGGAATTCGGAAAACTCCAAACTAGAAACTATGATCATTAAACATTATTGAAATTGAAAATCAATAAGTTGGTGGAAACTTTTGTAATTTGTGAGATTTCTTGCGGCTATAGTTCCCGTTTTTTATGTTACAGTCAATTTTTTATCATCTTATCTTCAAAAGGTTTGTGTACACTGGATATTGAACACTGGACACTAGACACTAGACGCACATAGTTACAAAGTAATTCAAGTTGAAATGTTACAATTTGGACTCTCTTTTCCACAAAATAATCATGGTTTTTAAAAATTGTGGAACAGTAATAAAATAATGTTCAAAAATGTTGCAACTGAATGATACTAATAATAATGATATTTCTAGAGAAACGGCTGGGCTCTGCTTTGCTAATCCAACTTGTTTCTTGTTTCATTCATAAGTTGCCTTTATTTGGTTTAGAGTTTTGTAGTTTGTAGTTATGGAGTTTGGAGTAGTTTGTTCGTTCATCTGTCAGGAAACTTACGGACATTCTAAGAATAAGAATATGAGCAAGAAAGACGAAGAAAGAAAGAAAGAAAGAGATGCAACAGGAGAAAAGAAAGAAATCCTCTGCTCTTTTACTTTCACTCCCACTTTGTACTTATAAAGAGTTAAAGACATGGCATTCTATTGTATTTTACTTTCTATAGTCCAGACCAAAATCCAAAATCCAAATCCAAATCCGAGACAAGACAACAACACGAGAATAAAAGGGAAAAAACAGAGAAAAGATGAACAAGTACAAAAGTCCAGTTCTAACTCCGACTCCAACTTCAACTCAAACTTGAGCTTGAGCTGGAACTCGAGAGAGTCCAAATCTCAAATCCAAGACAGGATCAGGCGAGAGAGATGAACAACAACAATTGTGAATTCAAGTTGGCATCCAAAAGCCTAACCCTAAGTCAGCCTGATCTCACCATAGACCTCTACACTGTACATTTGAAATGGTACATATATAAATAAAAACACACGTACAGTTCACGCCAAATTCCCATCTGTACTCTCTATATTGAACATTATGCTTTGTACTGTATTTTGTATTGCATTGCTTTGGATTACATTCTACATTCTACAGCTTCTGCCCATGCTCCAACTTTACTTTACTTTAAGCTCAAAGCCTCTCATATTCTTTTATTTTTGTTTTGTTTTTTCTATAGTCTACTTCCGTAGGAAAAGGAGAGTTTTACTTCCAGTTCCATAAAGTTTTAGCACCGGAACTCAAAAAAGCATGCAATGAATTCAGTTCATATGTATGTATGTGTTTTCACTGTATTTTGTACACTGTGCACGGAATAAAATTATTGTGTAGGAGGATGACGTGTTCTGTCCACAGTCGACAGTAAATGAAGGACGTATATTACATTCATTCATACATACATATGTCTCTTGTATATTGTAATATTGTAGGTTTATGTGTACATGAAATGGGAAGAGGAAGAAGGAAATTCCAAGTCCAGCGGCTATGGAATTGCATTTAATTTTGTGAAGAAGAAAAAGAAGAACCTCTGGCAAGTTTGTTCTGTACATATGAATACATGGTTTCACAATAGGTCTAGTTCTCTGTTTATACGTACAATATAATACAAAATACAAATGGCTTTAAATTTATACACACAATCCAAAGCGCACAGTTGCATAGAAATAAAGCAAGTTCACAAGGAGGAATTCCATACAAGAGAAGTACAAATAAGCAAACAAATCTGACGGATTACAGTTTTCCTCCATTTTCTATAACCTCTCTCTTTCGCTCTCTCTTTCTCCTTTTCCTTTTCTCCCTTGTTGTTCTTGTCTCTTGCTCTCTTCAAGTTCATACTGGATGGAGAATGGAGAATGAGCCTGGATTTTCAAAGTTGGAATTCTTGGTTAGCTATTTTCTCCTTTATTTACTGCGTTAGTGTCTTTTGTAGTTAGTTGTTTTGGAGTCTCATTCGGATTCGGATTTACGTTTGCCTTTTTGTCTTCTCTTTGGGTTACTCTGGTTGGGTTTGGTTTGGTTTTTACCCGTTACCAGTTTTGACTTTTTGAGGTTTCTGCCTCTGCATGTGCACAAACTATGTAGTATTTACTGTATTGTTACTACTCGTATATCTTTGTTGCACAATTCTGAATGCATTACACTTTCTGTACAAAATAGGAAATAGAAAGTACACATTACACATGTTTTCTAAATTGAGACACAATTGCATCTCTTTCATTGGCTTTTGTATTTTGTGTTGTAGGCTGTAGGTATTCCAGATTTAGTTTCGGCTATAAAATTTAAACCTAGATAAAACATTCCACTCTACCAAAAATATACAGTTTAAATCCATTTCCCCTTGAACATCCACAATCCACAATCCGCAGTTCACAAGCTACAAAATCTATGCTGCATTCTCCATAAATGTGGAATCTCGACTACCGACTCTCGACTCTCACAGAATACAAAATCCAGTACAGTTTATCGTAAAATAATTACGCTGTAAAAATACATACTGATTTTGAGTTCTTTTGACCATCTTCACACAGCACACAGAGTAAAGACTACAAACCATGCAGTACAAAAACGTTGTGTATCATAAAAAGGAAAATACAGTGATAAAATACTAATAAAACTCAACCGGTACACAGAACACCAGTTTCCACTGTTCTTGTATTCAATTTCACAAACACAACTCAATACTCAACTCAGCTTCCTCCTCCAAATGTCTATGGCTACGTTTTCTCCCATCATTTCCTATTTCCCATTTCCGATCTTCGTCTCCACTTTCATGAACCACCATTAGCTAACTAACAATGTGATATTGTTACAGTTAGTTAATTAAGATTACTTGAAAATGAAGCCAAACATCAAGATTCAAGATTCAAGATCAACATAATATACTTTGAATTAAGCATTTATCTAAAGTCTAGAGTTCTTATTAGTATTTTTGGTGGTATGTGAAATCCCTTGAATTTGTGCAAGTATATTTATATTGAGTATTTCAGATGATCTAGTCATAAAATATCCGAGGATTATCAATGTACAATGTACATTGTACATGTATAATTATGTATAAATGCAAAGCCAAAATCCAAGTTTATATAGAGTTTTGAATGTCGAGAGGCTTGACATTTGGTGTGTACCCTGTATACTGTATACTGTATATGTTTAAAGTTTAGGGATTTAGCGCGTGCCAAAGCACTACCACTACCACTGTACACTGTACTGACATGCCATGTGGTAATAATAGTAATAATAATAATAATAGTTGGAGTAGTAGTTAAGATTCGGCTACGGCACGAGTTCCATGGAGCCATATCGAAATAGTGATACTCTATACTCCATACTATCTCCTATTGCACCAACGGATATTACAGACTATTCTATTATTATTATTATTATCATCGTCGTACTTCTTGCTTCATCTCAATATGTACCACAATGATAATGGATTCTAAATGAGGAATAGTAATATTTTACGGGCTTTTGCATTCAGGAGATGGGAGCTTTACTCGGTTCAGCTATGGTCTGGTCTGGGTTGGTTTGGTTTGGTTTGGGATCGGATTGGCGTGGAGGATAAACATAAACACTGTGGTTCTGTCAAGTCAAATAAACATTGAGAAGCTTTTTGGGACTGTGGCTGTCTGTTGTGTTGTGTTTCTATATTGGTATTGGTCTTGATATTAGACTTGAGTCTGACTTGATATGGTTATTGTATACTGTATACTGTATACAGAAATAGATGAAGCTCCTCCGTCCTCCTCCATCTTCACTTATTATTACTCTGTAATAATCCTTGTTTTGCCGGAACTTGGTCACAAGATACACTAAATTTATACGTATAATAATCCAGAACCCCCACCGTGTACAATATACAATATACAGTGTACAATGTACAATTCAATTTGAGAACATCTCCCTCCCAAGCTCATTCTAAGATATGTACAATGTACAAGAAGAGAGAAGATATCATAGGAAGAAGAAGAAAGTACGATAATAATGACAGTATTTGTAGTAATAAGGGTAATAGAATCAGCTTGAGGATGGAGCATTTCATTTCTTTGAGGATGTGGCAGAGTCCACCAGGACCAGGGTTTATCCTTACATTTATACATAGAGGATCACAACGACTACGACTAAGGTTGTGACTGTGACGATGCGGAGCTCAAGGACTTTGAAACACAATGTCAGTGTACACTGTAATAATCAAGACATGGATGAAAATTCACGTCGTCAAGTACTTGACAAAATGTGTCTAGTATCTAGTGTCTGTTGCTTTCTAGATCTATTTTCTCCATTCCGTATTTTGTACTTTCATCATGTTCATGTGTATTTCTCATCAAATTATTATTAGACAAGTTCAATTCATCAGAATGTCTGCTGGATAATCCCTAATGGACGAAACGCAGATATACACAGTACACAGAAAGATGTAAAGAGCAGGAGAAGCCGACAAAACTGTGGAGAGATAGATATAACCGCCGTTCCTACATGCGGACAAACTCACAAATTGAGTAAACACACACCAGAGGATTTCTGTGGATTCTCAACTGTACACTGTACATTGTGCATTGAACATGGTCGAGTTGAGATGGAGAACCAGAAACCAGCGGAGCAGAGCAACGACAGTGAAACCGGCTTTTTCTCTTCCTCTTCCTCCTCCGTTTTCTCTGCTTTCTCAAGGAAGTGAAGACAGTCAACAAGAGAAAGGCGAGTGGAGAAAGCAATAGCCAGTATCAGCATCACATCACCATCACTATCATCATCATCATTATCAACATGGGATCGATGGCTTTTTCAACCCGATCCAAGGCCACAGCCGAAGCCGAATCTGAAGCCAAATCCAAATCCAAATTCAACCGACAGCAAGGAAGAGAAAAGGGAAAAGTGAGAACGTGATATGGAGAAGAGTTGGAAATTGGCTGGAAACTTTACAGACATTGCCCATCGTCTTTCTCTCATCTCATCCCAATCCCAATCCCAATCCCAACTCATGCAGTGTAATATAATGTAATGTGATGACTATACACTAAACGCTCACAAATTCAAAGTCCGCCTGCCTTCTAAATTTAACAGATCCATGTATACATACATACTACACACAGTTCACACAGTACATACAGTAGTTTGGCCTCATATTGATTCTGATACTCATTTTCATTTTCATCCTTCTCCTTCTTCTGATGCCGCTACTGATACTGGTTTCCTATGGTAATTGGACAGTGTAATATTTCCGGTATTTGGGAATTCCTATCTCTTCCTATTTCCTACATCATTATTAGTATTACCAATATCATTATCATATTCAAAACGTAAACTTGACTTGCACTCGCCTGTATCAAATATCAAATAACCGGTCGAGCCCCGTGATCATGCATGTCTGTTTACTGTCTACTTTCTTTATAGCTTTTTATAGTATGCACGTAAACTGTATACAAAAGTAGTGATACTGTCACTATTTTGTATTTTAATTTTCTCAATCGATAAAGCCATCGTCAGGCAGTGAGCGAGCAAATAGCAAACCGAAAAGTCAGAATCAGAGTCAGCGTCAGAGTAGGAGTCAGCTCTGGAGTCCGGAGTCACGACACAGAAGAAGAAGAAAGTGATATTCAATTTCCAATTCCATTCTCCACGGATCCAGCCGTAAGAATGTAAATGAAAAGAGAAAACACTTTCTCCAACCACATGCTTGCACAGTGCACACTGAAAAATGTACAATGTACAATGTACAGCGTACGTTCGTGTGGACGTTGTGGCACGTGTAGCTTGTATCGTGTAGCGTGTAGAGTGTAGAGTGTAGGAAAATAAAAAAACAACTCGGAAATAGAACACATAAGAAATTCCTCCTTCTTGGAAAACGGCGATAAGAAAAGTGAAAAAAGTCAAAGTCAAAATAGTCAATGGCTGTCTTTTAAACAGGTTCTGATCTCATGTGTTTGCATGCAAAATACTGTAGCACCAGAACCAAAACCAGAACCAAAACTAGACAAAGACGACAATATGGAGACAAATGGAGAAAAAAGAGACAAATAGTCTATATTACATTTTCTCCCCTTTTCCGCCTTCGTGCCTTTCTTAGAAGGAGAAAAAGTATATGTTTATTTTGTACATTGGACATTGCACACGTGAAATGTGAAAAGAGTTTGTTCATTTTTGTGGCGGTTTTCTCATGATGTGTGCATTCATATCCATACCCTTTTTATGATATAGTAATAAGAATAATAGGAGGACAAATAGGGATGGAAATCAGAGTCAACATGAGAATGAAAATGAAAATGTTCCAGAAAGAAGAAGATAGAAGATAGAAGAGACGGCGATGGAGATGAAGATGGAACGGAATGTATATAATATATAATAATGGAGAAGTCTTCTGCTCCGTCTTCTTTCTTCTTCCCCTCTTTCCCTTCTTCTCGCACGCAACATTCTCTGTGCAATGTACAATGTACAATATATAGTGAAGATGTATAACGTAGAGCGTGGAGTGAGCCAGCTCGCAAACTACCTTCCAAGTTGATTGGATTGACTGGAAGAGGAAAATAGGGAAAATATATTCAAATTTCCTGTTTATTAGCAATGGGAAACTTGACTTGAACTGACGGGAGAAAACTACAATATAATACAAAATACACAAAACAGAGAGATAGAAGAAGGATCTAGTATATCTTGGACTACTTACTACTTGGCGTGGATACAGTGCAAACTGGAAACGTTTCTATTTTCTTGTTGCATCGCACATCGTAGGGCTTCAATTCTTATTCAGATTCTTATTTGGATTCGGATTCGGATTTCGATTTGAGTTTCCCCCCTTTATTACATTGTGTATCGGCATATTTGAAATTCAGTTTGTTCCGAGTTTGTTGAATACTGAAGACCTTTAAAGATGAAAATTATGCTCAATTTTTCTACTACTATAGTATTCATTATTACAAAAGTATTTTTAATTGTACAAATTTCAATTTAAAAAGAAATAGTTGTGAACTAAGGCTTTAAGTTCTTGTGCTTTTATTATGATTGAAAATCAAAAGCAGGTTTCCAAACAAGAACAAGTACAAGGTTTTTATGATATTCTACGGTAGAACAGTGACGGTGGGGTAAAAAGTTTCTGTGAAAAGCAAATCATACCCATGTATAATATACATTATCTTGTTTGAAGGCTGAAAGATATAGAGAACAGGAGAATATTGTACGGTTATGGATGAATGCACTTACATCTCTTCAAATGGAACTGTTTTCAACATTCAACATCTCCACACACAAAATAAAAGGTTAGATACTCTAATATTATTGTGTTTTATACATTACATGTATAGATACTTTCACTCTCTCTCTTTTCTTTTTAGCTTCAGCTTTTCCCACCTTAAAAAACATGGAGTGTCTACGAGGAAGAAAACACTTTCTATCAAACCTTATTATTTTTTATATCCATTTTTTCCTTCCCCCTCCCTTTCCTCATTGATACAATATTAGATATAGGTATTCAAAATGGAGCTTGTACATTTTACATTGTCATGCTTTTTTTCTTCTTTCTTTCTTTTGCATTCCTCCTTTCCTTCCATTGTACAGTTTTTCCCCATCTGATTTGAATTTCTTGGATTTTCTATTTTCAATTTTTTTTCATATCAGTTTTGTAATCAGATGAAATTTCATTGCAGTTTAGAGTTCCGCCTTTCTCTTCCCCAATATTCAATATATTCAATATATTCAAAATGTCGTCAAGGTAGAAATCACCCAACAAAAGAAAAAAATGATTGAAAATCGGATAGATGATTCTTTTCCCAGATTTGTCATTTTAATTTTCAAGGATTTTTAGTCAAACATGTAATTGTAATTGTAATTAATGGGAAACTTTTCCCCAGATGCACTTGACAAACAATCAATTAGTAAAGTAGCCATTTTGTCACTTGCCAAAAAGATAATAAATCCAAGTAATTTTTTCCTACATGTAGATCTGTTTCTTTTCTAAATGAGGTTGAGTTGGCAGAGCAAAGAGCAAGCTCAAATTCAAATTCATTATTTATGACGTTACTCATCATAAACTTCCGTTCTACGTTACAATCTACAATCTAAAGTCTAGAAACCACAAGCTAATTTGTCATCTAGCGCTGTATGAAAAAATACAATGCCACTCTTTCAGCTTTATGCTTTATGTGTACAGTGTACACATTACACATGTATATAATTTGCAGGAGGAAAAACGACAGATAGAAAAGTAAATTTAGGAGGAGAATCACTCCAGTTAAAATGAAAGTATGGTTGTTCCACTTTTTCTGTCTCGGATTTACTTTTTGGTTTTTAGTTTAAGTTTGAGTTTGGCCAAAATCCAAAATCCTAGTTGTAAACTACAGTAAGTACAGTACGTAATACAAAAAACCATGTATTTGCAATACTTTTGAAATGAAGTTTAGAATCGGTTTGTTCAGTCAGAGAATAGAGAAAATACAAGTTGAGTCAGGTACAATTTATTGCACAAGGTGACTCTTTCTTTCTCTCTTTCATCTGCACTCTTGTTCATGAGGGCAGAAGAAAAGGTAAGTTCCGTGTACAGTATACAGTTTTATATTTTATATAGTACTTGTATCTGTGAGCAAAATCGAGTAGAGTCTACTCTTGCGGAATGGAGTGAAGAGTTTAAATGCAAGTGACAGACACACTATCGACTATCCACACCGACGACACATCAACATCCTCGGTCGGTTAGTTGTTTGGTTGGTTGGTTGGCTGGTCGACATCCTCAGAACCTCAGTGGAGAACCAAACAGAACAGAAAACAGAGAACAGGGAACCTCGACTACAGTTGTAATACGCATTAGTTCGGTTGGTTGGTTGGTTTCCCGGTGTTTCCCGGCTGTCGGAATAGAAACCATTGACGAATTTAAAGCCTCCAATGACAATGACAATAAAATAGTACATAGTACATGCACTTACTAGTACACCCAAAGTTAAAAGACAAAACCAAAAACAAACCGAGAGGCTGGGAATTGTAGTGGAGAAAATACCATGTCAATGTCGATGAGGATGAGGATGTGGATGGAGATACAAATGTAAACTACGGTCCAAATACCGATACAAAAGTAATATAAGGTGCAAAAAAAACCAGAAAAGTCAAAGAAAAAGACTGTACAATATCCGATTCCAGTTCCAGTCCCAGCTTCAACTCTGTTCCTATAGAAAAAAGCTGGCGTGGAGCTGGCGTCTCCAAGGTGGAGGAATATACAGTAAGTATAAGTATAGAAATTCAATCAACCTGAAAGGTTCAATTGAATCCAACGGTGAAAAAAAAGAGAGGAGGAAAGAAACGAGATTCGAGAGGGAGAATAACAACAGAAAATTGTGATATGATGGAAATTGATGGCACAATGGAAGAGGTCGGAAGGAAGGAGCGAGAACGGAACGGAGAAAAAATATCCTCCATCCACAATCCACAATCCTTCGCTTTCCTCTCCATTTCTTCTTATATGCTTCTCTTTCCTTCCCAAGCTCCGCTCACCTTCCCAATCTGTGTAGTGTGTAGTATAAATATATGTAGTCTGTAGGTGTAAAAACAAATCAAATACTACACCAAAGGAACGGTGGAATGAAACCAAACTTTTCATTCTGCCATTCATTTTCATTTCAGAATTTTTTCATTCAAGATTCAAGATTTCTCTAGTTTCTCCCTCCCTGAAGCTCTTCAACTGCCGCCTTTTATTTTTCTTGTTTTTTTTCTTTAATGTCTAATGTCTAATCGCAAGTTCCGATTTTGATTCTGAGTTCTGAGTTCTGAGTAGTACGAGTTAGTAGTTATTTCAAGAGGCAAAGGAGAAAAAAAGAGCGTCGCGTCATCTCTTTCTTTTTTCTACCTTCAGTCTCCAGTAGCAGTATAGTTTTGACTCCAGCTCCATGTCGACTATCGACTCGCACTTCTTGCTACATAGTGAAAAAGGAAAAAGGTAAAACGCCAACAAACCAAACCAAACCATACCAGAGGAGAATGTAACTCAATCCTCAAACCTGTACATTGCACATACACAGTGTGTAGCGTGTAGCATGTAGTTTGTAGTCACCTAGTCATAGGAGCTGGGAAAAGCAAGAAGCCTTTTCCTTTTTCCTTTTTGCTCCCACCTCCAACGCTCTTTCACTTTTACACAATACCTTGTGCACATATATTATGTCTGGAAACCTCATGCAGACCGAAACCGAGACCGAGGCCGAGACCGAGATCCAGAATCAAGAATGAAAAGAAAAACCAGAGCGAGAGCGAGAACCAATGACGAAGATCACCCAGGAACCCCATAAATATCATGTATCTCACTGCTGTGTAATGCTGTGTGTGTACTCTGTACTATACACGTGTAATATTGTATTGTGTAGGATGTGGGAGTTTGAACGGAACGGAAAATAGGGAGAAAAGAGTAGACGATGTGATGCGATCAGTCGTATCGATTACGGAAGCCAAAGTACATCTATGTACATTATAAGTTTGCTCGTATAAACACCCACACAAACAGTCCAAGAAGGAGTAGAATTGAAAGGACAAAAGCAAAATGTACATGGAACATTTTCCATAGCTAGTGTGAGGATTCAAGTTTCATGATGTCAATAATTTATAATTTCCAAACCCAAATAACACCTAACCTACTTTTATTTTATTTATAATATAAAATAATATAAAATGTTCTTCATAGTTGAGAGTACAGGATTCAAAAAAGTAAATATTATTTTATCTAATCTTGTGTTTGGTACTTGATTGTTGAAATGACAATAACAATGGCAATAGCAAAGGATGTTCCAGATTCCAGATTCCAAATTTTGAATTTCAAGTGTGTGAAATAAACATTAAAGTTAATACAGCGTGAGAGCTACAAAAATGTTCACCATGCGGAATACCCATAATAATAATAATATCGTAAGAATAATGATAATAATAATAATAATGGGGAAAAAGTAATAATATGTGGAATCTGGGGAGAAACCACAAGATGACAAAAAAAATGTACACAGTACATCGTACACAGCTATAAAAAGTACATGGAGAATGGTAGGAATTGAGGATTTTTTCCTGTGTGTGTGTGTACCTGCGTGAAAAGATTATGATTATTCTGCGAGTGAGTGGAGAGGAGAGGAGAGAGTAAAATTGACTTTCTTTTCCATTTCCATAGTGACTTTCAGTTCCAGCCTGAATACATGAATAAATATTATTATACAGAATACGGAATATTTGAGGACGACCGCCATGATGATAATAATATTGATGTTGATAATATGTAACATGTATTATACATAAAACTTTTTAGTTTCATTTTTCATCATTTTCTTTCACATTGAAAATGTAGAATCTAGAACCAAGATTCTAGAATCTAGCTGCTGAAAAGTTGAGGTTCTCATACGCAATATCTTCATACTTTCATACTTATATTACACATTTTATACTTTTGATAGTGTAGAGAAAAGAGAAAGAGAAGAAAAGGGGAAATACTGCATGTTCTTTTCATACAGGCCTCAAGAGTCAGAGTCAAGAGTTCAAGTCCAGTTTCAGCTTCTGTATAAACGCTGTAGAAGAGTATTGCAATGTTACTATGTGTATTATATCTATGTCTTGTCTTTACCGCATTGCCCGTTAACCGTTAACATACCATTTTCCATACTTTATACGCCAAACTCTTTACACACACACACACATATCAGAACAGTGAATTCCATCATGAGTGTGTAGAATTCATATGGTACGGCGCATTTTGCTATCTATCTGTCCATTTAAAAAATGTGAAGGAATGTCAAGAGTTGACCCTTGTGCTTTCCCAGCTTCTTGAACAAAGTTCCGTCTCTCTCAAGTTCTTTCACTCGTCTAGCTTTTACTTGTTTGTTCCCCACAGTTTTTTTCATCTATGGATTTGGATTTGGATTTGGAAACATCATGACGCTGAGCTTTCAGCGTTCAGTCTTGAGTTTTGACTGGGCTTGAAAGGCAATTCAGTTTTCATCCTAAAAATTGGAATCCAAATCCAAATCCAAAAAATGGCAAGTCATATGTCCAAAATCCAAAATCCAAAACATAACTCAAGTAGTTGAACAGGACTAATCATTCATAATAGCAATAATAATAAAGGGGAGACTAACATGTGAACATGTGATTTTTTACTGACATCAGGAAAAATTCCCGCGCATTCCATTCCAGTTTCCAGTACATGTACGTACAACTGCTATGTGCACATGTCCAATGTACAATTGAAATGTACAGCATCATTTATACATGTCTCGGATCTACAATCTACAATATATAGGAAGTTGCTCAAGTCGGAAATCCTAGTATTACACAAACGTAAATATTAATATAATGAGCCAGAGCAGAGTAAAAAAATAAAAACCGGGAAAAGGCAGAGAGTTGGAGAATGTATTTATTATGATTTGACTTTTGACTTGTGAGCTTTTCTCTCCCTTTGACTTGTCTCTTTTCCGCATCCTTGTCTATACATTTATCTATATCTACTATCTATACATTTGTAGATGCAGCATTCACTTGTACTTTTTAACTCCACTCAGCACAGAGGCAGAGACAGAGATCAGCTTAGAATAGAGAACAAACTGACGGTGGACGGTGGAGAGTGGAAACGTTGAAACGCTAAAACGTTGAAGAAAGAAGAAGAATCTGACGCATCTTTAAATTGCTTCCCTATCCGAATTCCTTTTCTTTCTCGAGTCTTTAAGGAGGAACGGAAGGGAAAAGTGTAGTAAAGTAAACGACTTGTCCTCTCGGAAGTCAAACGTTCATTCTCCGTACGTCTGTACATTGTAAATCTATACGGCTGTAAGCTCTGTGTGGTATGGAGTATGGATGTATGGAATTCCAACTTGTAATACTTGTTCATCTCTCTCCGTTCCTTTTCATCTCTGATTCTGATTCTGTCTCTGTCATACTTATTTTTTATTTCTCTCTCTTTTACCATACAAAGACATATATGGAGAGGACGTGAAGATAGTAGATAGTGGATAGTTCAGAGTATTGAAGAAAGAGTGGAAAAATCAGAATCCAGATTTTTTTGTGTCCTTCTTCTTCCAAGAAGTGGATCCGACTACGTTTACGTTCACGCTGACGATCCAAGTATGACGATGACGATGAAGATGAATGTAAACTGTAGACTCTGGATTCTAGATTCTAGATTCTAGACGGTAGAGATAAGATGGGAATGTACTGCATATGGCTGTGGATGTGGATGGAGTGAAAGAAAGATGAGGAGATGAGAGCATGTTAAGGAAGGTGCAGACAGAAGACTGAAGACAGATACAAAGTTGAATTTTCCACTCTAACTCTTCCTCTGTCTTGAGTCTTGAGCTTTGGCTCTGGCTTTGACTTTGACTTTGAATTTGGTTTTATACTGGACAAGTACTGCCAACCTCTTCTGTATACTGTGCATTGTACAGTTAGTCACTCTGCCAGTTCTCAATTCACAGTTCACCACTCATATGTTCGTACGCAGTCTTGATGCATGATGCATGTATAACAACCAGCATGGTCAATCGAATCGAAACATTTCCTTTCTTCCATGTATAATGTAGAATGCAGAATGTAGAATACACATGCATTATGGTATGTGGATATGAAGATTGGATACACGGGATTTATATGTATGAGTGAGAGTATCTGGCTGGAGACTGGAGACTGGAGACGTGAGAGGTCTGTGTGTAAGCTAATGGTAAATGATCAAGCCATGATTTCATTCTGGATCGATAATCCATGACGTGAAGAGAAATTGCCTCACTCTGACCACTCTTCAATCCACAAAGAACCAGAACCAGAGTCAGAACTAGAACTAGAACTAGTATCAAAACCAAAACCAAGCTCAGGCTCAACCAAAACTTCTTTCCTAAAGCTCAACTCAACTTACAATTGAAATGTGTTGTAGATACTAGATACATAACGACAATAATCTATCTACTTGTCCGCTGTCCGTTGTCCGTCGTGTCCGTACACACTTTTATTATGTATCAACGATATGGATCTTGCTCATATCTGTATCTGTATTGTAAAAACTACACAGGGAAAATCTAAGGTAGTTTTACACTGTATTACATCAGTATAAAGTGTAACTCGAAATGGGATATGAATGATTTTTTCCTCGTTGCACACATCTGATGCTGGACGCTCTTACATAAGTTTGAGTGAAGATGGGCGAAAAAAAGGAGAGGCGAGTAACTCTTTGGCATTTCCATTTCCATTTCCATTCTCAACCCAATGCTTTTTATCTATATTGTACAAATTGCAAGTTTGGAGGTTGAAAGCTGAAAGTTGGACATTGGACACTGGGCATTGCTCACAATGGCATTGTCATTGTCATTTTCAGTTTCAGTTTGATTGTCATTGTCGGGATTTGATTCAACTTTTCAATTTACGCACTTCCATCCTTGATCAAAAGGAACCACTTGAAAAAATACTAAAGATACTAGATACTGGACACCAGACACTAGTGTTAAAAGAAGTGAAAAGTTGAAGACAGAAAAGAAAAGAAAAGAGGTGAGATGAACTGCATAGGAATAAATCGATGATCGGCATTTGGAAATTGAGAATTACTTTTGGTTGAATCTAAAAGGATCATGATCATGATACCTTGTCAAAGACCCACCCAGAAAGATCTTCCAATCCTTTCCTTTTCAATTCTATTCAGAATACTTTATACTTTGTACTTGCTACCTCTACCTCTACAATCGCCGTTCTGCATAGATGAGGCGCATCATCTAATATAATACAATATAATATAAGCACCTAAATCTATTACAGATTGTATTATGTATTATGTATTGTGCTGATCGTCATTATTATTATCTCATGTATTGTATTGTATTTGTAGCTGGCTCCATTTCATTTCCACCCCAGACAAATGAGTACACAGAACACAGCTCATGCGAATTCCACTAGTGGACCACGTTCCATGTATAGACAAGAGACAAGAGACAGACACTGCAGCAGCTGTATCCTGTATCACTGAGTGATAGCCGATACTTGATACTTGATACTGCGAGTACTTACACTGTCCATGATTATCGATATTTTAACACTTGAACATGAAACATTGAAGATTATCAATTTCAAAAGCCCGTTCTACATTGTACATTGTACATTGTACATTGGATAGTTACGCCTTTGTCACAGAGGTGAGTGTGAATTTTAAATAAATAGCCGTACAAATTTTGGTTGTAAAATTGAGATTGTGTCACAAAGATACATTCAAATAAATTAGTCACAGTGGATAAGTTGAAAGTTGAAATTTGAAATGGTCTCATCTTAATTTCCTAAGGTATTTTGACTATTAACTGGCATGAAAAATAAAAGCCAAAGCTAAAGTCAAAGTTGAAATAACAATAAAGATATGAAAAAATACGTAGCACAGAATACAGAATATGAGATTTTGATACGGTGTCTTTAATTTCTTGCACATCCAATCCAATCCAAGCCAATCCAACAAATCCATATATGTAAAGTGGCAGAAGAATTGATGGTCGACTAGAACTGGGAATCGACACTGAAATTGAAAATTCGATAAATCGGAAACTGATAGAGTTCTCTCTGTTTTTTCCTCCTTTTTGTTTCAGCCCGTTCTGTCTTGGACGTTGAATGTTGGACTTTGAATTTAAATTCGTAAATCTAAATTCCAATGAAAAGTCTAGAATCTCAAGTCTAGAGTTTCAAGTCTAAAATCATTAAATCGTAATATAGAAAGTCACCAGAGAGAGCGAGAGCGAGGATAGAAACTAGAGCACACGGAACAGATAGGGAAAAGGTCCCAGTCTAATTTATGTATGGATAGATCTTGTTGGTAAGTGGCGCTGGAATTGGAATTGGTTTTGGTTTGGTTTGGCTTGCTTGAGGACTGAAGATTGGGATTTTTTTTCTAGAGAGGAGAGAAAAAGCTCGTGAATTCCGGGTGATAGTTTCTTCAAGGATCCAACTTTGTATTTCTTTTGCTTTCTGTATACTGTATACATGCACAGTGCAAAGTATAAAGTATACAGCATAAAGCGTACATACATTAGTACATCCACATTCACATCCAGATTCAGATTCAGATCTAGATCGGTTTTTTTCTGCTTTCATGGAAAGAATGTATAAATGGAGATGGAGACTGTATCTGTATGTGTATCTGTATAAAGTATAGAAATATTGTATACAGAGTGATAATGTGGAGTTCACGTGGGAAATATAGTCTTATTGGTTTTCCCTCCTTGGTCTTCTTTTTTTTCGGGGGGATTTTTTTTCCTTTCATGAATTAGAGTTCGTGCCGTGCCTTCTCCATCAGATCTGATAAGCCACGATATGTCCAGTGCCAATTGCTTCCAAGCTCCAAACTCCAGACTCAAAACTCATATACAGTATCCCGCAAAACTATGAATACCCCCATGCACTTCTACTTCAAGTCCCAAATTGAAGATGACGCCGTGACTTTTCGACCATGGTCCAAGCGAGAAAGTTTTAGGAAATACTTTTATCTTTTATTGAAGCCGCCCCACATCCTTCTAGGTCATCTGGTTCCGATTCTGTGACCCCAAACGTGAGGCAAGGTCAAAATCGACACCGCAAAAGTCTGAATACACTTTGTACTTTTTCATATATAGTTATATGAAATCGTAAAGTTTTTAATAAAAACTATTTTTATTATAAAATTCCATGATTTTGTGATCGAAGAATGCTAAAGAACATGGCTGTGCGATGAGTAGAACCGTCACAATTAAATCGTGAAAAATTTCGGATTTCCCCATTTAAATGCATTGGAAATCGGGAGTGCGCTGCAGGAAAATCATGATAATTCATATTTCCCGCATGAAACTTATAAAACTGATTACATATCCTTAAAGATGAAGAAAAATGGATACTAAAAGGTGTCACTTTAGTTAAAGTCGGTTGAGGTTTCGGTATTTTCCAGGCTATAGAAAAAATGAAACTGACAAAATCATTGAGAGAGTGCATGAAATCAACGTTTTCTTTGTCTCTTTCCTGTTTTATTTTTTCTATAGCCTGGAAAATATCAAAATCGCAACCGATTTTAACTAAAGTGACACTTTTTAACATCCATTTTTCTTCATCTTTAAGGATATGTAATCAGTTTTATAAGTTTCATGCGGGAAATATGAATTATCATGATTTTCCTGCAGCGCACTCCCGATTTC